>CM040826.1:4254387-4524387 GCA_022828995.1 Vimba vimba
CTACTTCAAAAACACTCACTGCTTTTGACGGAACCAATATTTAATCTTTAATATGAATACATTTATATTTAATTCATATAGTGAAGACTAAACAGTGTTTCATTTTTACATTTGATCATCAATTACAGTAGTAGGGCAGTTAAATAAACCTATGCTACTGTACGTGAAACACTTTACATTTACATGTATTAATTTAGCAGACGCTTTCATCAACAGAAGCAGTGAAACTAACAGCAGGACGACCCTTCTCAGTTTAATCTAACGCAGTAAGGTGAAAAAAGAGTTTATTTAATTTTTATATTTTTTCTAATGTATTTGTCCTATTGTTTGTAATTTATTTATTAAATTATTTTCTGCCTTGCTTTATTGCAGAAGACTGTGTGTAATGACTGTAGTCAGCTTAAAGGGCATTTGTTTTATAATATTGAACAAATATAAAGGTTCATCAGAGTTGTCCAAAGACAAGAACGCGTATTGTTCAAAATTCATGTATAACTTTGATGAAAGGTTTTGGTCCACTTCAAATGTTGACTACTGTATAATCAAATCTATGCACACACACCCAATCAACATGTGTGTGATCTGCATGTAATCGTGAGGCACCAAACGCTCCCCAACACACACACACACTCACCCTCGTCCTCCTCGGCCTCTGGCTTGCTCCACTGCTCGCGGCTGTCCCGCTCGAGCCCGTCCTCGTCCTCATCCGAGCTCTGGCCGAAGTCGATCCGCTGCGCCAGCTTGGCCAGGTTCTGGGACATGGAGAGCGGGGGGGCGTAGGTCTCCAGGCCGTCCAGAGAGACCTCCTGCACCTGCCGCTCGCAGGACGACTCGATGCTCACGCGCACCGCTGGAGCCCCCGACATCATGCCCGATCTGACACACACACACACACACGGACACACACACACACACACACCTGAGTCTCCTTCAGTGATGTGATCACACTGTGTGCTGGACCCCCGACATCATGCCCGATCTGACACACACGCACACACACACACACACACACACACACACACACACACACACACACACACACACACACACACACCTGAGTCTCCTCCAGTGATGATCACAAATATGATCATCCTTGTGTGCGATATAAATAAAATGATGTATAATGATGACCCAATCAAAGCTGTAAAAATGTATATTATAAATGAGTACATAGTTTGTTTTTTATTACATTATACCATTGCGCTTTTTTTTTTTACTGTATTGTCAGATGTATTTTATATTAATCCAATCTATTAATGTATTATTTATTTAATTAAATAAAATCTGAAATCTTTAGTTACTCAGTTTAATCTGATTATTTTTTTTACATTACATTTTTTCTTATTTTATTTATTTAAATCCAAGTTATTTTGTTTTCTCAATTTATGTAAAAAAAAAAATCATTTTAATTGAATGTACTTATTTATTATATAGTAATGTATTCTTATTTAAACAATATGCTATTTATTCTAATTAATCATTTATTTAAATCAACAGTCATGGTCAAACATCCACATCCACCTTTCAGAATCTGCTAAATGTTAATTATTATTTTAACAAAATAAGAGGTATTATAAAAGAATGCATGTTATGTGTTTTATTTAGTACTGTCCTGAAAAAGACATATTACATAAAACATGTTTAAATATAGTCCACAAGACAAAATAACAGTAATAAACTATTAAAAGTCCCTCAATCGTCCTCAGTCTGAAAAGATGGATCTCAAAATCACAGTCACAGCTGCAAAATAAAAACATGCATTTTGTATGATTCCTCTTATTAAGCGATTATTGTAAATGCTGTAGGGAAGATGTTGACGGAGAATTTGAAACTGACATTATGCAGCAAACTAACCGACTCTCTCTCTCTCTCTCTCTCTCTCTCTCTCTCTCTCTCTCTCACTCTCTCTCTCTCTCACACACACACACACACACACGCAGCACACACTTACATATATGAAGTGAAAACGTGATCTGTTTCTTAGTCTTCTTTCTTAGTTTGTTTGTTTGTGTTGTAGTTCTCGAGCTATGCGGCACTGACGGTCTTCTTCTTCTTCTTCTTCTTCTTCTTCTTCTGCTTGTTTTCCGGCGGTTGTCATCCAGCTTGTTTGCGCGTTACCGCCACCTTCTCCTCCGGAGAGTAAATCGGGTTTGCGATCTCAGTCCCTCTTTCTGTGTTGTGGCTTGATTCCACTGTCTTATTAACTTAAATGTGTTGTTGTTTTTGTTGCATTAACACTTTTGTTGCATTTCAGCTTGACACCAAAGCTCAAAAAAGCTGTCCAAAAAAATTTAAACAATTTGTATCAATGCTTGATTCGTTCTATCAAAATCACGTGACCAATGACGTCCGAAGCTTCGTTTCACACACACCCACGTGACTGCTTTGTTTATGCTGGAATCAAAAGTTTTTGAGTCATTTATATCAATAAATAAATAAATAAAAAACCGTGACTGCTTTGTGCTCTTTTATATATATATATAATTATTTGTATTTATTTATTATTGCTTCGTACTCTGATTCAAATGTTTAAAAATGCGCGACACGGGGTCGCGCGCCCTCGTGGGTTGTTAAAGTGTATTGCGTGCAGACACTTTAAAACACTTTAAGCGCTGCCCTCTCCTCCACAAGCACCAGTACTTCTAAACAAGACCTCTTACGATGTACATAAGCATAAAGCCTCCATAAGCCTTGCCCATCTGGGCTACAGGGTTGCCACCTTCAGTTTGGCTAGATCAGGGACACACATTCAAAAAAACAATTGCATCAAGGACTTCAAGGACACAAATAAAGAACAAGTCAGGAACTGATTATTTCTACACATGACAACTTGACAGATCAACAATAAACCAAGAAAACTTGAGTATGTGAACTTGCAACAGAACACATTTTATATTATTTTACATTTGATTATTTTATTTATTTTCTAAAGAACTCTCCGGGATATGTTGGTGCTTTAAGCTGTTACCTGGACGGGATGAACTTTTATTTTTTTTATTGATTTACTTAATTAGGACTACGTTATTATGTAATTATTTGTCTCATTTGTATCTAAATATATTTTTTAAATGTAAAAAAACTGTATGACAGGATTACTTATTATGTGTATACAGAGGTCGAAATGTAAAATAATTGTGGTCATGGGGGATGGGGTGTGCTCCTGTACCTTAAACTTTTTTATTGGATGAAAGAGTAGAAAAAAAATTACATCATTCATATCAAACTACCTAAAATGATGCCTTCGGAGGGCACTGAAGTGTTTAATAATTATCAACATATATTTTTTAATAAAAATAACTCCAGTTCCAGTTGACACTTGTTGTTGACACATCTCTCTCTCTCTCTCTCTCTCAATTCAATTCAATTCAATTCAAATGAGCTTTATTGGCATGACTGTGTAAAATAGCACAATATTGCCAAAGCAATAGACATATACAAACATATACGTACAGGTTGATACATAAAATTTAACAATAAAAAATAAATAAAACAATTAAAAATATATTTCAATATTATGCATAAATATATCACAATGAAAAAAAATAAAAAAAATAAAATAAAATAAATAAGTACAGAGAGCAGTTTAAGGGAAGAGGGTTCAGCCCTTGTCCCTCATATGATGGCAGGAAGACACATACTGCGCTGCCAGGAGAACACACTCTTCTTTCTCTCCCAGAATATAAGACAGTTTGTCTATGAGGCTCGCTTGTTGGAATTGGGGTAAAATCTGTGTTATTAGTGTGAAATAAGTGTCTCTGATGTGTTTGTACTTGCTGCACTCGGTGAGGAAGTGCAGCTCGTCCTCTACGACTCCATCAGTGCAGTGTGAACACAGTCTGAGCTCTCTGGCTCTCCAGCTCGGCTTGTGTCGGCCCGTCTCCACACACAGACTGTGGTCACTAATGCGATACCTCGTCAGGAGCTTTCTCTGACCATAATTACTGATATCGGTCAGGTATGGGGCCAATTTATAATCAGACTTTATTTTGTGGAAGTATTTTAATTTATTTACTTGTGTGACCTTTATCTGCCAGTCTTGTATGTATTCTTCTTTGGTTATGTTCCCTATTTCTTTTACTTTTGCGTGTCTGAACTGAATTGTTGGATTAAGTTGGTGTTTTTCCACTAAATGTGTCATGGGGTCGCTCTCGGGGTGTCCTGCCCTGTGTCTGAGAGCGCAGTGATGGTAACTGTCTGTCTGCGCATCTGATAGATGGAACCAGAACTTTGCGGCTCTCTTCTGGATCTCAGATAGGAGAGGGAATCTGCCTAATTCTGCCCGGCAACCCAGACTCGGAGCGTTTCTGTGAGTTCCCAGGATGTTCTTGCAGAACTCGAGGTGGAAAGTTTCCACAGGGGTTTTGTCCCAGGAATCGTAATTTAGTTTAAATTTGGGGCCCCAGATTTCACAGCCGTAGAGGAGGATGGGTTTGATGATGCTGTCAAAGATTTTCAGCCACAGTTTAATGGGTGGGTTAAATTTGAACAGGGGTTTTCTTATACTATAATAAGCCCTACGTGCTTTATCAGTCAGATCTTTCATTGCAGTGTCAAACTTTCCAGAAGCTGAGATTGTCAGACCCAAATAATTATAACAGGTGACATGATTAAGAATTGTTCCCCCAAGTGTAAATGTGTATTTGTTGTCAGTAAGGCGAGGTTTCTTCTGGAAGATCATGATTTTGGACTTGTCCATGTTTATGGGTAAGGCCCAGTCGCTGCTGAACTCCTCCAGGAGCGAGAGGCTTCGGTGCAGACCCTCTTCATGAGGAGACAGCAGCAGGAGATCGTCCGCGTACAGGAGGCTTTTGATCTCTCTGTCCTCGAGGGTCAGACCAGGACAAGAGGACTTCTCAAGTGTTGATGCCAATTCATTAATATAGATATTAAATAGAGTCGGGCTGAGGCTGCAGCCTTGACGGACTCCTTTAGTTTGACTGAAATAATCAGTGCGTTTGTCGTTGATCTTGACGCCGCATTTGTTCCCATTGTAAATGTCCTTTATAATATCATATGTCCTTCCGCCTATTCCACTTTGAATTAGTTTTAGGAAAAGTCCATTATGCCAAACCGAATCGAAAGCTTTTTTAAAATCAATGAAGCAGCCGAATATTTTCCCTTGTTTTGTTTGTTGGACGTGTTTTTGTATGAGTGTGTGGAGTGTGTAGATGTGATTTGATGTTCTCTGTTTAGGCATAAAGCCAATCTGACAGCTGTTGAGGATCTTGTGTTCTTGAATGAACTGGACTAGTCTGTCGTTGATGATGGAGCAGAAGAGTTCGCCCAGGTTGCTGCTCACTGTGATGCCCCTGTAGTTATTTGGGTCGTACTTCTCACCTTGTTTATAAATTGGTGTAATCAAGTTTTCTTTCCAGATCTCAGGAAAGTGTCCTGATTTTAATGAAAGATTGAATAATTTCAGAATTGCCTCTTTCAGTTTGGGGCTGCTGTGTTTCAGCATCTCATTAGATATTAAATCCACACCACAGGATTTTTTATTTTTTAGGGATTTGATCTTGTCTGTCAGTTCGTGTAGTAATATGGGCTGGTCTAACTGGTTGAGCTGGTCTTTTACAGTGCGTTCCAGGGTGTAGAGTTGGGAGGTCAGATGTTTTTGGGTGAGGGTTGGTTCGTTTTGTGAATAGAGTTTTCCAAAATGTTCTGTCCAGATGTTTGGGTCATAGATGGGAATGTGTTTGGGTTCTTTTGATTTATCTAAATTATTCCATAATTCCCAAAAATAATTCTGCTCGACTGCCTCCTCAATCTTATTAAGCTTTGCTTTCATGTGATCAGCTTTTTTCTGTATTAGGAGTGACTTATATGTTTTGAGGGTTTGCTGATATTCGTCTCGTGTTTGTTGGTTTGCAGGGTCTCTGTGTTTTGTATTTGATAAAGATCGTAAATCTTTTCTTAATTTTTGGCATTCCTTATCAAACCAATCATCTTTAGCAATTTCTTTCTTACATCTGTATTTTGTTCTTTTTCTCAGGGCTTTTCTGACCACTGTAGAAAATATTTCATTTAATTGATGAGTTGCTAAATTGATAGTTTTCTTCTCTTCGCTAAATGAAGTAGATAGGAATGAATCTATCATGTTCTGAACACGAGTGCAGTGGAGCTGGGCTTCATACTGGGCAGGACTGTCTTTACTCCACATAAATCTGGCGGGGAGGGGGTGCAGTTTAACCTTCTGATCTGAACAAGGCCGGAGATTCCCGGATCTGTTCAGACTGAGGACTGTGTGACTGTGGTCTGATAACGGCAGCTGTGGCATCACTGTGAAATAGTTGATGTTATTGTTGTGTATATCAGTGATGGCGTAATCTACTGTGCTGCTGCCGAGACATGAGCAGTAGGTGAAGCGACCCAGAGAATCTCCCCTAGTTCTGCCGTTAGCTATGTACAGACCCAGGCTTTTGCAGAGCTGCAGGACTTGTTTTCCGTGCCTGTTTATGGTGTTGTCATAATTCTGACGTGCCTTCGTGAAGTGTTTCTGCTTATATATATGTGAATTGTTGATATATTTGTCTCCATCTGAGGTAATGTAATCTGCTTCCTTCCCTGTTCTAGCGTTCAGATCCCCCATTAACAGAACCGATCCTAGAGATTGAAAGTAAACAATCTCTGACTGTAGGGTTGAGAAGATGTCTTCATTATAGTAAGGAGACTCGTATGGGGGGATATATGTGGCACACAGGTACATGTCCTCATCTAAACACAACAGCTCTTTCTTAAGTTTTAACCAAATATGTGTTTTCCCTTTTTTCACAGGCTGAATATAATGCCACAGATGATCTTTGAACAAAACTATGATTCCCCCTGAATCTCTTCCGTTTTTAATGTTAGGCTGTTTGATTGAAGGGATTCGTAGCTCTCTGTAGTTTGGAGGAGTGCAGATTTTGGAGTCTAAACGACACCATGTCTCAAGTAATATGATTAGAAATGAGTAATTCTCTCTCTCTCTCTCTCTCTCTCTCTCTCTCTCTCTCTCTCTCTCTCAGAGTTAATAGTTTTGTTTGTTTGTTTTTTATTAAAATAAATGAACATGTACATTTAGCTAACATATTTGCATGTGTGCATTATCACCTCAGTGATGACATTCACTTTAAATAATTCACGTTGACAACGATTCCTTACGTAATCAATGCACTAATGTGTCAGGGGAATATCCTTAACCACTAATCAAAGAAATATCATACCTTCTGTTCTCTTCTTTTTAAAGAATGTCAAAAGATGCACTTGAACCATTAACTGAAGATGTCTGTTAAAGATCACTTCATCTGGAAAGCATCTGCTGTTTACAGACACCTGATAGACGTCTTTAAGATGTCAGCTTTACAAACATTATAAACATCTTAAAGACATTTATTTGACATCTGACAGGAAACGTCCTATAGACGTATTGCGTATTGAGTTCTGATTGGTCAATCACTGATATAGTTTGTTGGGTCTTTCCCGGGATTCGGTAATATTTCAATCCCTCAGACTTTTTAAAGTGGTGATTCACCAAAATGAAATATTTAAAGCTTTTCACAATACTTTGGTATGTCCATTATAAAGAATATATATATATATATATATATATATATATATATATGCATTTAAATGCATTTAAATCATTCTTATTTCTATAGTACACTAAGCAGTTTGTCATGTCCCTGAGGCACTTCACAGAATTTTTACTTAGAAAATATTGAACAAAATGTGTCAAAACATTTGGCAAGTATTTATTTGTGTTACTTTCTTGTTTAAAAAAAAAAGCAAGATATTTTATTAAAAAAAACAGACTATAAAGTGATGTCCCTCAGTCTGAACTCAACCCCGTCACGCCAACTATTCTCCCCCTATAATAATTTAGTCTCCACCCATTATGTGACATCATTTACCAGAAATGACATAATTCTGGTCTTTTTAACAGTGTTGCAGAAGATGGTAAGTAGTATAATACTTCTTTTTTTTAGGCCTATTATAGTCAAGGGAGGGTACTGTCAAGCTTAATAACCCAACTCGCATACAAATTAAGATGGAAAATTATAATTTGTAAAAAAAAATATTTTAACCCATAAGTATATATAATGTACTTATTTCATTGCTACCATATATGGTCTACTCTCCTACACAACACGAGGAGCAGTGGCCATTTTGTGCAAAAAACCTCAACCCCGTCACACTCAACCTGTCACATAACAGTATGGGCCCTATCTTACACCCAGCGCATTTGACTTTGTACACCGCCGCATGTATCATTCCTATTTTGCACACGACGCACAGCAGGCTTTTCCCTCCACAGACGCACGTCGGTAAATTAGGGAATGAACTTGCACTCCCGGGGGCGGTTCAGCGAAAAGAGGAGGCGTGTTCCGGCGTAAACGTTCCCTGGTGCTATTCTGCAGTTTCAGAAAACAACTCCGGCACAGACCAGGAGAAACCTCGTCTAAAGTCAGTGTATATGTTATTCATATGCTATTTTAAGGGTGCATGCTTGGCCATTATGTAGCGTGTGCACAACGCACATACACTTTGCTTCTCTCATCTACACAGACGCAGCAGTTGACATTTTTGCAAGTCATACATTATTACAAGGAAAAATATTCCACACGAGGGAAATCATTGTGGTGTCCATGAAGATGTGAAAAAATAGGCATAAATCTAGCTTACACATTTACCCAAATTATCATACGCCTGTTTAACCGAAGCTAATTTGGGTGTGTTTCTCCATCCCCAATGTCACTTCTCTGTGTTTTACGGCCCTGATGAGAACGTCGGTCTCCTCGGCTGTGAACCGCTCCTGTCGTGCGTCTGGCAAATCCGCCGTTATAATAGCAATCTGCCATGGAACAAGCACGCCTGCTCTTAAAGGGAATGTGAGATGACGCTCTGATTGGTTTATTTCACGTTACGCTCAAACCACACCTATGAATAATGAAGCAACTTCAGACCAACACATTTTAGATTAGCGTCGGGTGCAAGAGTCATTTATCCCGCCGGTATAATAGCAACAGCGCCAAGACCCGCCCACAGTTACTTGCATTTCGAATCGTTAAAATAGGGCCCTATATTTCAAATTGTTTTGTGGTTGAAAACTTGTGACGGTTGAGTTTTTCACTTCATTTATGAATAATTTAAAAAAAGGTCATGGTTTCAGCGAAGATATACTTACCAAAATCATGACAACTCATAATTTTGTTATTAATAGAATATTTGATCATGCAGTGTGTCCACTTAAACATTGACAAGCATCCTGTCAGAAATGGCAGCCACATCAGCAGCAGAAGGACAGTGTTGTGCATGCAAATATGTTGACCCAGAAAGAACTGCACAATATGAGAAAGAGAAAAAACTAAAACTCTTTAATGCCTGAGGTGAGAAAATATGATTTTTTGGAGGTTTGATATGTGCCTAATGGTGTGGGGTATTTAGAAAATTAATTATATGTAGTGTAAGAATTAAAATGGGAAGGTTTAAATAAAAAGGATAAAAACAAAAACAAGAAACTTTTTTTTTGTTGTTGCCCTTTTTGGTCCTTCCGACTCTCTCTCTCTTTCTCTCTCTTTCTGTCTCTTTCTCTCTCTTTCTCTCTCTTTCTCTCTCTCTCTCTCTCTCTCTCTCTCTCTCTCTCTCTCTCTCTCTCTCTCTCTCACACACACACACACACAAAAGAATAAATCTTGTAAAATTGATTTTTTAAAAGCCTTTTATTGCTCTGAAATGCATATTTCAACACTGATTCCAGTTATGGTCGAACACTTGTTTATAAAGTGGTTTTATCTGGTGATATTTTCCTCACTCCTGCTACATTTGTGTAAAAGGCTGAACACTAATAATGTTAAGATGAATAAAAATCTTGTGTTTTTGGTCATTTGAAGCAGACTCTTGGCCGTCTGTGTGTCAAACTCCATCATCCTCCATCAGCGCCACACACTCCTTCTGATGATCATAAAGACGCAGAAACACAGCGTACTTCCTTCTGTAAAAGCTTCACAGAGACCAATAATCTTTCATTACTCTTACAGGAGACATGAATCCTGATCTAAGACTGTATTAAATCTCTTCTACATGTGGATTAATGCTTTATTACGAGAAACATCATTGAATGGCACCTTTCTAGAGCAGGGTTTGGTCTGACGACATGCCCGACTCTGCTCATCTTCATCATTGCTTCCTGAGAAGAGAACAGAGTGTTCCTCAGGGTCTCTGTGTGTGTGTGTGTGTGTGTGTGTGTGTGTGTGTGTGTGTGTGTGTGTGTGTGTGTGTGTGTGTGTGTGTGTGTGTGTTGTACCTGTATGGAGCCACAGTCATATGAAGCACAGGCTCCGATCACAGCAGCTGAGTGTGTGTGTGTGTGTGTGTGTGTGTTGTACCTGTATGGAGCCACAGTCAGATGAAGCACAGGCTCCGATCACAGCAGCTGAGTGTGTGTGTGTGTGTGTGTGTGTGTGTGTTGTACCTGTATGGAGCCACAGTCAGATGAAGCACAGGCTCCGATCACAGCGGCTGAGTGTGTGTGTGTGTGTGTGTGTGTGTGTGTGTGTGTGTGTGTGTTGTACCTGTATGGAGCCACAGTCATATGAAGCACAGGCTCCGATCACAGCAGCTGAGTGTGTGTGTGTGTGTGTGTGTGTGTGTGTGTGTGTGTGTGTGTGTTGTACCTGTATGGAGCCACAGTCAGATGAAGCACAGGCTCCGATCACAGCGGCTGAGTGTGTGTGTGTGTGTGTGTGTGTGTGTGTTGTACCTGTATGGAGCCACAGTCATATGAAGCACAGGCTCCGATCACAGCAGCTGAGTGTGTGTGTGTGTGTGTGTGTGTGTGTGTGTGTGTGTGTGTTGTACCTGCATGGAGCCACAGTCAGATGAAGCACAGGCTCCGATCACAGCGGCTGAGTGTGTGTGTGTGTGTGTGTGTGTGTGTGTGTGTTGTACCTGTATGGAGCCACAGTCAGATGAAGCACAGGCTCCGATCACAGCGGCTGAGTGTGTGTGTGTGTGTTGTACCTGCATGGAGCCACAGTCAGATGAAGCACAGGCTCCGATCACAGCGGCTGAGTGTGTGTGTGTGTGTGTGTGTGTGTGTGTGTGTGTGTGTGTGTTGTACCTGTATGGAGCCACAGTCAGATGAAGCACAGGCTCCGATCACAGCGGCTCCCAGCAGAACGGCCTCTGGCTCGGCCGACAGGACCACCGGCAGCCCTGAAACACACACACACACACACACACACACACACACACACACACACACACACACACACACACACACACACACACACACACACACACACACACACACACACACACACACACACACACACACACACACACATCCCTCAGGTGTGTGAGACGCTGCAGGATCTTCATCATTAAATGTGATTTGAGTGGATGTATGGAGTCAGTTCTGCTCATGATCTCACAGCTCTAGAGATTCACATCAAATCATCATGAACATTTCCTGAGATCAGAACAGAGGTGTGTGTGTGTGTGTGTGTGTGTGTGTGTGTGTGTGTGTGTGTGTGTGTGTGTGTGTGTGTGTGTGTGTCTGTGTGAGTGAGTACTGACCCGTGGTGTTGGCGTGTGTCTGTACGAACAGAGCGTTTTTGCTCAGCCCCCCGCACAGGAAGAGGGTTGTGATGTCATATCCTGCCTCTCTCATGGCTTCTATGATGTGTCTAGTGCCGAGCTTCATACAACAGAGACACACAATCACATTAACACTGTAATACTGAACACTGTATGTGTGTGTGTGTGTGTGTGTGTGTGTGTGTCTTACAGCGATGGCCTGAAGAGTTGCTAGATACAGCAGAGCTAAATCATCCAGTGTCTGTGATAAAGTGAGTCCCACAACCTGCACAAACCAGCAGTGACATCATCAAACAACTCTCCACCACTGCAAACATTAGTTATAAAAGCTAAAACTATCTTATGTCTTTTTTTCTTAATGGTTTAAAATAAGAAATTATATTCAACGTAAAAATCTTTCTTTCTAGAACGTAAAGAAAAAAGTACTTTCTAGGGCCATTAACATTATTTTCATGATTATTAAGCAAACGTCCCTCTTAAATCCACATTTATGTCCTCTCAATTAAAGGAAAAAAAGCCCAAAATATAATTAAAAAAGATGTCATTACTATAAATGTTCAAAAGTTCATTTTCAATATTCTCATTCTAGCAACTGCCTACCAACTACACTTACTACCCTAGCAACTGTCTAGCAACACCCTAGCAACCACCCACAACATCCAAGCAACTGCCTGGTGCCAAATTTTGCCGCAGCAAGCACCACTCACATATTCTGCAGAAAATGTACGTCTAGTTATCAAGTTTTCATAATAAATCGAAATTAAATAAAAAAAATTAAAAAAAAATTAAAGGCAGTACAATTAAAACTGGAACATAATGTATAAATTCTAAAATGTAAAGTATAAACTATAAATTTAAATCTTATGTTTTTATATTATATTATATATTTTCATCAGCACTGTAACAAGCACAGCGTTCCTCACCGAGCCCCGTGACGTCTGGTCGGCCAGAGGAGAGCGATTGCCGTGGAAATCAGGCCAGATGTGCAAGCTGGCCGTCAGCTGCTCCAGCTGTGCTGCGTCTCCAGACATGCGCTCCAGATGGAGGTTCAGGCAGGAGTAAACGTGCTTCCCACTGCAGAGAAAAGCCCAGCGATCAGAGCGAGTGAGATCAGAGAGACGCATCAGAGCGACTGACGCTCACCTCTTCTCCGCCTGCTCTTTCAGCTGCCGGGAAGCGGCGTGTCCGTTCACCACATGGTCCACCTGAAAGCACATGACATCGCTCGAATTAAGATATTCATATATTTCCACGTAAATCATCTGTATATATAACGTATAACGTGTTCATTGTAACGTTTGTCACAATGTCCTGTAGTCCAGTGATGACTGTCTGGAACCAAGCAACCAAACTACCAAATAACAAGAAAAAACATCAACCAACCAATCAACTAGACCAACCAATCAGACCAATCAACCAATTTAAAATATCAATCAAACTACCAAGGAAACAACCAACCAGAAAAAAAAAAATAACCGAATGAACCAAGCAAACAACCAAGAAAACAACCAACCAACTAATCAACCAATTAACTAAACTAACCAATAAAAACAATCAATCAATCAAATCAACCAAACAACCAATCAACCAAGTAAAAAACCGACCAATCCACCAACCAACCAACCAACTAATCAACCAATCAGCTAAACTAACCAATAAAAACAATAAATCAATCAATCAATCAATCAATCAATCAATCAATCAATCAACCAAACAACCAATCAACCAAGTAAAAAACCGACCAATCCGCCAACCAATCAACCAATCAACTAAACTAACGAGTAAAAAACCGACCAATCCACCAACAAACCAACCAAACAACCAAGAAAACAACCAACCAACTAATCAACCAATCAAGTAAACTAACCAATAAAAACAATCAATCAATCAACCAAACAACCAATCAACCAAGTAAAAAACCGACCAATCCACCAACCAACCAACCAAGCAAACAAACAACCAAGAAAACAATCAACCAAACCAAGAAAACAACCAACCAACTAATCAACCAATCAACTAAACTAACCAATAAAAACAATCAATCAATCAATCAATCAATCAATCAATCAATCAATCAATCAATCACTCAATCAATCAACCAAACAACCAATCAATCAATCAATCAATCAATTAGGGGTGGGGGAAAAAAAACGATTCTTAGATGCATCGCAATGCGGACGTGGACGATTCTGAATCGATTCACAAAATGTCCAAAATCGATTTTCTAAAAATTTGTATTTTTTTTTTCTAATAACGTAATATTGACGGAACACAAAAGGCGGAACTCTAAAGCGGACGTGCAGTGCACGGACAGTCTGTGGCGTGTGCATAACAGAGTCGCGCACATGACAGTAACAGACGCATGATGGCCAAGCGCCAAATACGGCACCCTCTTCGTTAAAAGCTAACGTATGGAAAATTGGCAATTTCCCTGTTACCTATTTAGTATTTTTTGTATGAGAGCTGCTTTCTGTATTGTTTAGTTTTCACATCAATATACTGTAAACCGATCTGTTATACGTACGTTATACTGCCCTGCAATATGTGCAATGCCAGTCACAAAAAGTTACATTTTGACTGTGCTCTCTGCAGATGTTCATTCACTTTTTTTGTATAAGCTGTTTTTGATTGTGGTATACAGCAAACATTTCAAGTCATAACTCTTTATTATTTAGTTGTGTATAAGAGCGGCTTTGTATGTTACTAATTATTCAGACTATGCATAAGTTCACAAGCATTATATGATAGCTGCTGGAACATAATTCTATATTTTTTAACGAAAACTGTTTGTGATTTTGCTACAGCAAAATGTTTTTTGTCTGAAGGATTATATTGCTCATTGGAAATAACAAGAGGATGTTGGTTAGAAGTCTATTATTAAATGCTAGAGATTCAGAATATGCTGAAGTTTGTATTAATTTACTACAAGTACGCTGCTAGTACAGGCACACATTTATTTTCCTGTTGGTTCTTTGTAATGTTGGGACATATGCTGGCAAATGTAACCTTACAGTTGACTTGCCAAATCACTTCCATTTGTTTTATTAATAAAATTAATATAGGAAGATTGGAAGTAAGTTCGTTATGGGTCATCATAAATACTTTGCTTTAAAAGTACCAAGTAAGTAAAAAAAATGTTTGTTAATAATCGATAATCGTAATCGAATCGAATCGTGAGGTGCCTAGAGATTCCCACCCCTACAATCAATCAATCAATCAACCAAACAACCAATCAACCAAGTAAAAAAATGACCAATCCACCAACAAACCAATCAACCAACCAACCAACCAAACAAACAACCAAGAAAACAACCAACCAACTAATCAACCAATTAACTAAACTAACCAATTAACCCTCTGGGGTTGGCAAACGCGCTGGCGCGTTTTGCTGGATTTTCTTCACATAGTAGCACAATAGACTTAAATTACTCCGTAATTTATGGTCATACAGAAAAAAGGAATTTGAAAAAGGAATCTGTAAGATGTCTACTTTTGTATGTGTCCACTTACAATCAAAACAAAACATTGTGCTTTTGTAAAATTAAGAAAATAAACAGGGTGTGCTTTCTGCCTCTCCGTCTCGGTGAACTTTTTTTCTTGAGCACGTCTATAAACTGAAACAAAACTCAGCGAATACTTGTCACACATATACAGTATGAGCAATATATCTTTATATACATTTAAGTGTGTACTTTTAAATTATCAAATTCAAAACGAAAACAAATATTCTCTGTTTAAGTAATTTGTATGAAACCAAGAAGATGTCCAGTTTCTCGAGTGCTTGCTCATTAGTTTTAATGTGTCCACGCCCACGCATGCAAAAGAGATTGACATGCAAATCGTCCACGTGAAGGAACGCGACGCCCTCATTACCTCAAAAACAAAGCACCAAGCTTCATCATTCCTTTGCTTTTCGTCGAGTTTGGAAGACACGCTGTAAGCTTATATTGGATTTACTTAAGAAGAAGAAGAACGCGATTTGACGACAAGAAAGATTTTAAGGTAAGAAAAGTATTCTGAATTATATTAGTTAAGAGTGTTTTTGTTGCATAAACTTCACATTGTAGTTGAACTGTTGCTAGACTAAAATGTATGAAATCGACGGAAACATATATAACTATAGACAGGCAGGCAACCTTTCAATGCGAAATATACATGTACGACACAAGGATATTTTATGTTCAATAATAAAACACAGCATGATATAAAAGTAGCCTAGGCTAGACTGAGTGTTTACTCTAATATGGTGAATATTATAATGTTTAGAACCGTGTTTACTGTTAAATACGGTGTTTGTGGATATCTGCTCAAACGTAGAAATGTATAATGTGGTAACAATGTTTCATAGTCTGGAGCGGCTCGATCGCTTCAGTAAATGTTCTCTGCACACACTGTGAGTTTGAGTCACTCGCGCTGTGAGTTTGAAACACAAAACGTGCCAAACATTAGGCTTCATGTTTTTACTCCAATCTCATTTCATAACGTCATAACGAATGGAAACATTTTAAGTAACATGATAATCCATATCTTTTTTCTCTAGTGTAGTGTTACTGAAGTGTTCCTTTTTAACCATTTATAGGCCGTCTGCTATAGGCTATTGTTGTTATTATTGTATGCAGGCATACAAGTATATGCCTACAAGGCACAACAAACCTGGTGTTCATTATATATAGCCTATATATATTGTAATTTTTAAATAGCAATTTTAACCAGAAAAATCTAAAATTTATTCCCAAAATCATGCAGCCCTATAAACTATAAACTATAGTTTCTCTTGATATCAGTATGTTCACAGGTTGTTTTTTTTGTTGTTGTTTTTTTACAGGGACCAGATGCCACTGATGAGTCCTGCTGACTTAAACATCATTAGACTAGAGCGCTGACTTTGTATGTTTGACTGAACTGTTTGCTTTATTTCTTAGTCCAATCACACTGTGCTATGTTAAAGCAGAACGACATGTTCTACAGCTCTAGCCTGGGATGCTTGGACAAGGGCCCAGATGGCAGTAGGGCTAAGAGGGCAATATAGCGCCCTAATAAAGGGGCTCGGACAGTAGTCGGAGCCAGCAGTGAGGTAATGGTGGGTCGAGCTCTTTCAGAGGTCAATAGCCACTAAACGGAGAGGTTTTGTGTATGCAGCTCAGGTACCTCCAAGTTGCCACTGCACAGATAGAAACACCACTGGACCACGCCCAAGAAGAGGCCATGCCTCTGGTAGTGTGCTCTGACACCGATGAGGCATTGGAGGCCCGTCGAGGCGTAGGCGAAGAGCGCTTGTAAGTCGCCCACTTGCTTGACCGATACTAAGGCTAGCAAGTGCGGTCTTGAGCGAAAGTGCCCTTAATTTGGCCGACTGTAGCGCCTAAAATGGGGGCCCCTTGAGGGCCCTGAGGACTGTAACAGGACTGATAGGTCTCAGGAATGTGTTGTGAGGGGGCGAGGCAGGTTGAGCCTCCTTGCCAACTTCAGGAAGCGAACAATCAAATTGCTTCTACCCAGTGACTGGCCGGCCACAGGAGCATGGAACGCTGCTATGGCCGCCACATAGACTGAGCGTGGAGGGGGTACGACCCACATTCAGCAGCTCTTGTAGGAAGGAAAATACCAGCGGTACCAGCGGTACATGAAGTAGGGTCTTGGCTCCGTGCTGAGCACCATTTGGAGAAAACAGACAACTTAAGTATGTGGAGGCGTCTCGTGGATGGGGCTCTGGACTCATATATAGTGTTTAGGACACTCTTATGGAGGGCCCACAGCTCGAGCTGGGGGTGCCAGATCGTCCTGTTTGCCTAGGAAAGGAGGTCTTTCCTCAGGGGTATTGGCCATGGTGCTGCTGCTAGCAGCTGAATCATCTCGGGGAACCAAGACTGGGTCCGCCAGAGCCACTGTGTAGCTCTCTCTGATCCTGTTGATGACTTGAGGGAGGAGCGCAACTGGGGAAAAGCATAAAGGGGAAGGTTGGGCCATTCGTGGGCCAAAGATTATTGGGCAGTGAGAGTTGTCTTCGGAGGTAAAGAGGTCGACCTCTGCCCTGCCAAAGACACTCCAAATTGTTTGAACCTGGAGGGCCCATTCTCCCAGGGACACACTGAATCAGGGAACAGACATGCTGTCTCGAGACAATCTGCCGGCACGTGCATCGCTCTCAGTGAGCGCAGGCTGCCTTGTGCCCAAAAGAGGAGACGTCTGGCTAACATGTACAGAGGCTTCAACCTGAGTCCACCCTGACTAAGATGCGATGTCCATTTAGGTCTGGTAGGAAGGTTTTGAGGACCAGAAAAACAGCCAGCATTCCCAGGCAGTTTATATGCAGCCGCTTGTCCGGACTTGACCAGGAGCCGGAAGTCAGTCTGCCCTCGCACAGAGCTCCCCAACCCGTGTTGGAGGCGTCTGTGCTGACAACCTTTCTCCTTGAAACCAACTCCATGCTTACTCCTTCCAAGGGGCCAGGGCTCTGATGCAGCCATGGTTCACCTTGACGTGAAGGCGACCTGATCGCCAGGCGTGAGCTGGGACCTGGGGTTTCAGCCAGTGCTGTAGTGGGAGCATGTGATGTGCAGCAAGCCCAGTGGTAGCACTGCTGATGCAGAGGCCATCAGGCCTAGCATCCTTTGGAAAGTTCTCGCCGGGGTCCCTGGCGCTTAGAAGGAAAGCGCTAAGCCTGGTGAGGGTGCTGTCGATGCTTAGACACTGGCTGTGGCTGAGCGGCCGCAGGTACCGGCTTGGCTGGCTGCTGAGTCGCTGTTGACTTTTGGCGACTCTGTGCTGCAGAGCTGGAGCGCTTGGGCAGTAAGTGTCGCAAGGCCGCTGTGAAGTACATCTACCGTGGCGAAGCCATCTACTGCGGGGCCAAAGAGACCAGTGGTGGAGACTGGTGAATCGAGGAAGGCAGTTCTGTCTGCGTCCTTAATTTTAGTCAGGTTTAGCCGCAGGGTCATCCACTGAGCTCGACCAATCTTCTGCGTCAGAAGCCACCAATGACAACATGTCATTGTGAAAATCTTCTTCAGATCCGCCGAACAAGACAAGGTCGCTAACTTCACACAAGGCGCGCTGGTCTATGTGGGTAAACAGCACCGGTGAGCACTCTCTATGTGGAGAAAATGAAGCACGCGGGATCTGAGCCGGCGTGAGCTCATTTACATCCAATCGCTCGGCCCTTTGGCTGAAAAGAAAGCGATCCGTGAGCGGAGAGATGAGAGAGACATGCTCCCGCAGTGTGAGCAGCTCGTCTCGGTGATCGCGGCTTCTGCTTGGGATTTCCCCAGACAGGCAACGCACTCACTGTGAAGGTCGGCGGGATGCAGAGGGTTTGTTTTGCAACTATGCTTTCAGTATTGAATGAAATCTATATGTATTTTGTCCAGTCCATTCTGGGATTTCCTTCCATATTAAAGATAGATGTGATTGACTCACCAGTCGTCCCGTGGCGCTCTGACCTCCCTCATTAAGCCACAGATCCGGCAGCATGGCGGACAGATACGGGCCCCAGACCCCGGGGACGAACAGCGGCTGTGTGCTCACCTGAGAGATACAGACACGCGCTGACATCAACAGTCACACTCTCTGAACACACACACACACATGCATAGGAACTGAACCTCACAGCCATGTGACATGAGGACGTCCCACATATGACAGCCATACGGGACGTGACCGGTTGCTCTTCACAGGGCAGCTGGTGTCCCCTCACATCGGCCCCGATGACCCCTACAGCAAGACAATGAAATTACAGAAAATATTACTGACACTATAACACACTACAACATAAATTTAAACTCACAGATCTCACGATACTTACCCAGCTGATTAATCACAGTACAATAACACAATTGTTTTTGTATTGCAATATGCAAATGAGTCACTAATTAAATATGCACTCATTTGCATATATTTCCTGCCCAGAAACTTGAACACTGGATAAAGTCAGATTCATAATTTTTGTTCGATTTTGTTGACATATTACTGTTTTTTCCAGAGGGGATTTTGGATTTTTTTTTTTTTTTATCACTCCATAAATCTGAAAATACTGTCAACAGACAGAAACAAATACATTTTCACCATGTTTTTAGCAGTTGTATGAATGTAAAATGTTGCATAAATGTGGTGAATGATAAATTAATGATATATACAATTTTGGCGTGTGTGAAGCTGCTGAAGCTGCTCACCGCCTTTAAAGATTGAAATCTACAGACTCTAATAGATAAAGTGCAATCAAATAAACACTTGTTTTCTTTCCACTAGTCTGAAGGCTTAGATTAGGCTTAGATTGAGCAGGTCAGGACAGTCATTACAGGAACACTGTGATGAAACCAAGAAGAGGCCGACTAAACATCAGGGCCATTAGGTGCACACACACACACTGCAATGCTCCTCCTGTGTCAACTGCGTTTAAAAAGCCCCTATTATGCTTTTTAGGGTATTTCCTTTAATGTAGTGTGTAATACAGATGTTTGTGAATGTGTTTCAATGATCAAAGTTCCGATCAATGGAGTTTTTGTCTCCAAAAAGAAAGTGATTCTGAACCGATAGTAATTCCAGTCTCACTTCCTGATACGGTAAAACCCACGCCATCGTTACTGTTCGTATCACTGTGTATCAAGAGCTGAGATTCAGATATGATAATGAGGGTTTGGTTTCTGACCAATCACAGCAGACTGGGCCATCTGACCAATCAGAGCAGAGCAGCTCTCAGAGAGGGGGGGTTTAGAGAGACTGAATCCTTGATCTAAGCATTTCAGACACTGAGAGAAAAGAGCTGATGCTGCAGTGGATATTATGAGGAAATTAAAGTGTTCCTGCTTATTCTTGTTACAGCCCTGTTTCTCTGAGGTTCAGCTTCAACATCTGTGAACAAGACGCACATCAACTAGTTACGCTCACATTATGCAGATATTATATATATAGACCTGATCTATTTAGGAGTGAAGCGGGTTGTCGAAGGTCAAACACTCAAAACAGAAGTGGAGTGACACCGTATTTAACACGTCGCAGTGTAAACGCGCTCATTATGACACAGTTTTCTCTTCATTTCAAAGAGCCGTGGATGAGCGAGCGCTGCATTAGCATTCAGCTGGCATGGCGTATTGTACCTAACCCTCCTGCGTGTGCGTCTATGAGTGAAGCGGCCACAGCCGTTCCCGGTCTCAGGCCCAGATCTGCAGCCGCCTCTGCGGTCAGTCCTCGTCCTACAGGAGTCCCAGGACAACACGTCTGCTCACCTGCGCACACACACACTATCAGTCAACACAACCGGCTGAACACACACAGACACCTGAGCTTTACTCTCTCCCACCGATTTTACAGTAGTTGTTCTCCATCAGGTCCTCCAGGCCGATGGCGCTCCAGAAGGTGTCGTCCCAGCCTTCGGAAGGGGAATACGTCCACTTACAGACCAGAGTACAGAGAGACCTGCATCAGGAGAGCAAGACATGCTGTGTGGATAACGTCTTTATGTCTCGTTTTAAAGGGGATATCAAACATATGTTTGTTCGGAGCATTTGACTGCAGATTGTTTTGTAAATGAAGCACAGTGTAATGGAGAGTTTTGCTGACAGATGAAGACTGTATTTGATCTGACAGCAGCTGCATCACAAACCGTCAGTAAATGATTTCATTATGCTTTGTCTGTAAATCACCGTTTATATGGATAATGTTTTCAAAACACTGGTGCGTTTGAGTCCTCTGAATTTCGTATTTACGAGTTGGGAAGTCGCAATGATGACATCAGATGTGTTCAAGTCCCTTTGGTTGGAGATGAACCGTTTCTACAAAAAAATCAGATTTTTTACGTCTACTTCTACAAAGCGATGAATAAAGAAAGTGCATAATACGTTTTTTTCATTTTCATGTTTTTATCAAATTTATGAAGGTGCTGTAAATTTAATCGTTACATATTCTATCAAAACTGAACAGCACTATCGCATTTTTAAATGCAATTTATTAATTTAATTTCAACACATTAACCCTCAGTTTCACACTGACTCAGAAACTCTGGGCATCCCGAAAGTTTAGTTTCCCTCTCGTAATAACGACTTTGTGGTGGCGTTTATGTG
Source organism: Vimba vimba (assembly GCA_022828995.1). Classification (NCBI taxonomy): domain Eukaryota; kingdom Metazoa; phylum Chordata; class Actinopteri; order Cypriniformes; family Leuciscidae; genus Vimba; species Vimba vimba. The sequence continues at coordinate 4,276,020 of CM040826.1, forward strand.
CATTCAGCTAATAAATATGATTTATATATCCGACATGACTTCGAACGCATCATTAGTCGCATGTAATGTTAGTCAATCACAACAGTGGGCGTTTACTAACAAGCCTTAAAGGAGCCGCGCCTTAAAAACAGATCATTTCAGATGAAGGGTTGAAATAATATTTTTTTCTGCATAAACATTGTCCGGTCGAGGAAAATTGATGTCTTTTAGTCAAGTAATATTAAAAATGTGTTAAATTCCTGTCTCTTGTCAACATTCGGCGGCGTTTAAAGCTAGCTTGACTTACCAGCTATTGATGGGACGCTCCAGTGTCTCCGCTCTGACATCCTTCAGGGAAAGCATTGCCACTTCCAACACGTCTACCTCCCAGCACAGCATATGTGCGCGCCATGGTGATGCAGTGATCTTGTCACATGGTGTTGTGTACTAATAAACTTCACTAAGTTAGCTAAACACTAAGTTAGCATTAGCTTTCTGGCCACGAAAGATATTACGTTTTTTCTTTTTTCTTTTATATGTTTACATTTGTCATGTTTCTTATATAATTGTTGATTATAGTGGAAATCCATCTTGTAAATCATATAAACTTGATTGACTGCTTAATTTCCCCTTTAAAGTTTTGACTTGGCTAAAGTGGTCGAAGTGATGGATCTGATTTAAAGAAGTAATTTCATATATATGACTGTAGTCAACTACATACATTGAGCTGCATCAGGAGTTTTGTAGATCTACGGCCCTAAAGGTGTTTTATCACCGAATGAATGTCGTCTATGAAACAGTTGTGCGGATCCTGCATCTCACCTGCATAAGGACCCTGTAGCTTTCCAGGACAGAAAGTCTGGAAGGTCAAAAAAATGTGCCGCTTCTTTCCAACAGGTTTCCTGCAGATTCTAACAGCAGAAGAAGAAACAAGCGTCTGAAACACAAGTGTTTATAGTCCTCTCGCTCTTCCTCAGGACCCCGGCGCTCCTCACCTCTTTGAGCCACAGTAGTTTGGGCGGCTGCATTTCGGGCGACATCACCCCCCCGACCCCCTGAAGCACTCTGTGTTTGGTGTCTGTGATCCGAGCGGCTTGTTCTGCGGCCCGGTGGTCCATCCACATCACCACGTTCCTCTCCCGGACGCCTGCAAGTAACACTGGGTCAGAGAGCCGGCTCACGCTCTCCGGACGAGTGATGAACGCGCCTCACCTGTGTGATTGACAGCCACGGGCTGGAAGTGCCGATCCAGAGCCACCAGTGAGCAGGTGGCATCAAACCCGAGCCCTCGAACACACGTCACGTCAATGTCCTGAGTCACTCTCTGAAAACACACGCAAACAGTCCGTTTGACCAACACAACACCAACAGAGTCCTAGACAATGATGATGCACAGTTTATGTGCCTGCCGGACAGATGGTCGCCTCACCTTCACGGTCTGGCAGCACTTGCTCCAGATATCAGCTGACGACTGCTCATAATGCTCCGCTCGCGGCTCCCAGATGACAATGGGCTCCTCTGCTGTGTGCTTGACCTGACCGTCCGGAGTGACCAGAGCCGCTCGCACACTGGCAGTGCCCACGTCCACCGCCACATAATACCTGCTCATCTCACTGGACACCTGCGGAAACACACACACACACACACCCTCAAACACAAGCAAGAGCACCCTCAGCTGATACTGTAATATTATATTGGATTTGGATAACAGATTTGCAAACGCTCCAGTACACATTTTTGTTTGTCATTGTGTCATTATGTTACAACTTCAGTCTGGTCCGCAGACTACATTTCACAACCAATATAATAATAATGATATAATTGTAAATATATCTATTTAAATACTGATATTCCGGTCTATAACTCCTCACAGAGTTCTCACAGGCATCAGCGACTCATCAGTGATTCTCTCAGATCTTGATAACTCACACGGCATGATTGTCACTCGCGTGAACAAACACCAATTTGCCTATGATTTCGGGCATTTCACAAGTTCACACTTACATTTAATTAGATAGAGTAAAGGTTATGCGTATTTGGTGTGCTGTCCGAGGGGAGGGCTCCGAGCTCGTAATTTGGCCCGAACCCAGAGTACCCCCCCGCCCCCGGGAAACGGGTGCAATTAATTTAACTGCCCGACCAGGAAGGCTCACACGGCATCCGACAGGAGCCTGCCGCTCCAAGCATCGGATGGGTGGGCTCTGCCAGTGGCCGGACAGGCGTGCAAGGCTTTAGATTTAAGACCGAAAGGGCCCACACAGCCTGCAGTTCACACACTAGGTGCTGCTCTTAGAGCTAGACTGCACTCTGGGGTACTACGAATGTTGATCTGTCTTCGACTGTAAGTAGAACTGGAGTGCGTCACAAATGAACCAAAATGAACCTGAAAATGAACCTGAAAATAGGCCTATAGAAGCTTAAAATATGTCTACTTTTAAACAAACCAATTTGAAGCAAATAGTTTGATTATGTAATCCAAATAAATGGTGAATTTCTCTCTATAGGCACGTGCACTACACTGCAGGAATGACGAGTCAGCATCGTCATCTCCATCTTTGCAGCCAACAGACTCAGAAAACACTAGTTTATTAATAAACAATTAAATTGTCTCCTTGCTATTTTTTCCTGACACATTCATAATCATTAGGCTACTTTTGCCAGTGCTTTGCAGCAAGCTTTACGTGTGCTGAGCGCGAGGCATATCTCGCCCCCCAGTAGCCTATATTTAATTAAATTCACATTTATTTGTATAGCATTTTTCACAATACATATCGTTTCAAAGCAGCTTTACCAAAAATGCATGTCTAAATTACAATTTAGAGTGATCTAATATCAAAGGTGACTGAGTGTAAGCAATGCATTTCAATTAAATTTTCATTCAGTTTCATTGTTAAACAATGCATTAAGTAAAGGCAGAAACAACGAGCTCATTGAAGTAAAGAATACATGTTGTTAAATGATTAGGATACATAAAAAAAACTTTAGCATTGGTGCTAAAAATCTTACTGACCCCAAACTTTTGAACGGTAGTGTATACACACACACACACACACACACACATATATATATATATATATATAGAGGTCCTTCTCAATAAATTAGCATATTGTGATAAAGTTCATTATTTTCCATAATGTAATGATAAAAATTAAACTTTTATATATTTTAGATTCATTGCACACCAACTATTTCAGGTCTTTTATTGTTTTAATACTGATGATTTTGGCATACAGCTCATGAAAACCCAAAATTCCTATCTCAATAAATTAGCATATTTCATCCGACCAATAAAAGAAAAGTGTTTTTAATAGAAAAAAAAGTCAACCGTCAAATAATTATGTTCAGTTATGCACTCAATACTTGGTCGGGAATCCTTTTGCAGAAATGACTGCTTCAATGCGGCGTGGCATGGAGGCAATCAGCCTGTGGCACTGCTGAGGTGTTATCAGGGACGGACTGGGGCTAAAAAACAGCCCTGGACTTTCTCCCAAATAGGCCCATCATCCGGCCATTCGCCCCTAGCCGTGCGCTACAGACACTATAGCCAGGATGTCCTGATACTATGCCATATACTGTAGCCTATCAGACAAGCAAGTAACATCTCAAAATCAATCATGATAATTGGGGATGTGTTTATTAATGAAGCCTCAGCCTTCAAATAAAAACAAAAAATTTGTACAATGCCATTACATCTGCATTGAAAATAAAATACAAATAATGAAATGTCACTGCCCACAGAAACCCCAAATTACACAAACTTGTAATTATAAAACATATAGTTATATACCAGGGGTCTCCAACCTTTTTGTGGGCTACCTCAAGGGATACAATAATCTAGAAGGGCTACTTGTTTGTTATACTCAAAAATATTTATTATACATATAACATGGTGCTTTTTAACTTTACCTTTAATTTTTTTTTTTTTTTTACTTTTCACCTTAATACCGGTATGCGAAATAATAAAATATTATGAGATCTGGTTCTGGTTCAGACCGTTTTAAACAATTCCTGAAAAATTATGAAAATATATATTGATTTTTAATTCTCTATAAACCTATAGTATGTGTTATCAAAAACAAATATTTAGTATTAATATAAATGCAAAATAAATAAACTGCCATAACTTCTAAACAAAAACATTACTGCATTACATTTAATAACATTACGTTTAATAACAACTTAATAACTTTAATAACATGACTATATATAAAAGCATTTTTAATATGAATATACAGGCACATTTCTGCCAAAAAAAGTTTGTTTTACTACAGTTTTACTACAGTAAAGTTGTGGAGTGAAATGTTTTCTAACTGGTTTGTTCTTGGAACAATGTTTCGCCTGTTTTTTGGGCTGTTTCATCTGTCTTTTAACTAACTTAAATCACATAGTCATCTGTGGGTTTATAATAGAGATAGAGAATTCTGCGCTGAATTGAAATGCTTCTCAGTGGATCGCGCAGCTCTGTGTAATAATGTTCGCGTTATCGAGATCAGCCCTGCTTGCTTTGGCCGCGCACAGATCAAACAAGTTTCGTTCTGCTTTTTGAGCGTTTCCCATTTGATGTTTATCAGACGCAACTGATATAAAGCCTACTATAACTTATAACTATTCAAATATAATGTAAGCAAATTTAAAAGTGCAATAGCTAGGTAAGCCTTATAAAACTATTAAGTCAGTGGCTAGTAGGCCGACTCTTTTTTTTTTTACACGTAGCATATAAGTGATCGTATTAGTGCCCCTGCTGTTGGCTGTTCATATTGCTTTATTAGACTTTTTTTTTGTGCCGACGGCCCTCGGTTGGACGGCCGTTCTGGACTTTTCCAGAACGCACAGATTGTCAGTCCGTCCCTGGGTGTTATGGAGGCCCAGGATGCTTCGATAGCGGCCTTAAGCTCATCCAGAGTGTTGGGTCTTGCGTCTCTCAACTTTCTCTTCACAATATCCCACAGATTCTCTATGGGGTTCAGGTCAGGAGAGTTGGCAGGCCAATTGAGCACAGTAATACCATGGTCAGTAAACAATTTACCAGTGGTTTTGGCACTGTGAGCAGGTGCCAGGTCGTGCTGAAAAATGAAATCTTCATCTCCATAAAGCTTTTCAGCAGATGGAAGCATGAAGTGCTCCAAAATCTCCTGATAGCTAGCTGCATTGACCCTGCCCTTGATAAAACACAGTGGACCAACACCAGCAGCTGGCATGGCACCCCAGACCATCACTGACTGTGGGTACTTGACACTGGACTTCAGGCATTTTGGCATTTCCTTCTCCCCAGTCTTCCTCCAGACTCTGGCACCTTGATTTCCGAATGACATGCAAAATTTGTCCAAAAGTCCAGTGCTGCTTCTCTGTAGCCCAGGTCAGCCGCTTCTGCCGCTGTTTCTGGTTCAAAAGTGGCTTGACCTGGGGAATGCGGCACCTGTAGCCCATTTCCTGCACACGCCTGTGCACGGTGGCTCTGGATGTTTCTACTCCAGACTCAGTCCACTGCTTCCGCAGGTCCCCCAAGGTCTGGAATCGGTCCTTCTCCACAATCTTCCTCAGGGTCCGGTCACCTCTTCTCGTTGTGCAGCGTTTTTTGCCACACTTTTTCCTTCCCACAGACTTCCCACTGAGGTGCCTTGATACAGCACTCTGGGAACAGCCTATTCGTTCAGAAATTTCTTTCTGTGTCTTACCCTCTTGCTTGAGGGTGTCAATGATGGCCTTCTGGTCAGCAGTCTTACCCATGATTGCGGTTTTGAGATATGAACCAGGCTGGGAGTTTTTAAAAGCCTCAGGAATCTTTTGCAGGTGTTTAGAGTTAATTAGTTGATTCAGATGATTAGGTTAATAGCTCGTTTAGAGAACCTTTTCATGATATGCTAATTTATTGAGATAGGAATTTGGGGTTTTCATGAGCTGTATGCCAAAATCATCAGTATTAAAACAATAAAAGACCTGAAATATTTCAGTTAGTGTGCAATGAATCTAAAATATATGAAAGTTTAATTTTTATCATTACATTATGGAAAATAATGAACTTTATCACAATATGCTAATTTATTGAGAAGGACCTGAATATATATATAAAGAGTGACAAATGATGACTTGGAAAAAGGTGAATGTGTTTATTAAACAATGATTGAACATTACAATGATGTACAAATTAACCATGTCATTTCCTGTCCTCTTTTTTTAATCCTCTAATCACTGTTGCTTAGAGAGAGAGAGAGAGAGAGAGAGAGAGAGAGAGAGAGAGAGAGAGAGAGAGAGAGAGAGAGAGAGAGAGAGAGAAACACACACAGAGAGAGAGAGAGAGACTGACAGACAGACACAAACACACACACACGGGTTAATATTTGGGTGAACTCCCCTCATTACTGTCATAGTTAATCTCACTCTCATTACTGCAATAAGATAAAACTGAATACAGTGTGCCATTTCCTTCATGCAGATATAAAACAGAAATATCTTCATATCCGTTCGAAGCTGCTGTGTTTGTTTACATCGGTAGAATGACTGTAAGTCTCTCACAGTGAAACTCTTTAACTCTTTACTCTTTACTCTTACCTGCTTCGCGCGCGTCTGGAGGAACAAACGCGTTTACTCTCGTTCACTTCTGCAGGACTTCAGTCAGTTTCAGCGACTGAAGAGAAAAACATTCACAATGTACTTTGGATTTTCGCTTACGGCGCTCGAGCGCGACCAAAAAGTACGACCGCAATAGCATTCGTGCCGGGATCATTATGGGATAGTTAGAATAAAACGCTTACAAAAAATCCTATAGGAATCCCAAAGGACTGTGCAGGGATCATGCAGGAATCCTGCAAGACAGAATGAAAATCCTACAGAACAGGATTGATGACATCCTACAGAAATAATCAGAGGCCTGCATGATTCAAAATGTAGACTGATTTATTGATTGATTGATTAAATAAATAAACTAATCACAAACCTAAGGATTTCCAACATTATTACCTACCTTCACTAACTTAGCTAGCTATCATACCGACTGTAAGCAGTTATAAGTGCCTGTTTTGTTGTCATAGGCTATAGCTTACATATAGTTAGTTTCGGATAAATCTGCAGTAATTTTCATCTTTCATCAATTTTCAAGTTCTATAGGCACAATGTTCTCTAAAACATGGACACAAGTACTTGTAACTCCTTATATAATTTACTTACAAAAATATAATAAGAGTATTTCATTGACTGCTGAATATCTAAACACAAATGAGCCAGTAGTAAACTATCGAGTTAATAGCACTTAATTTTGCTGAATGGATTTGATACTGTATTGTAGAATTCTCCCCACAATCATGTTAGAACAGTTTATACCACATATAAACTTTGTATTCAGTATTTGTCAATATTTAAGAAAACAAAAATGAATAACCTAAAATTAAAAAATGCAAAACCACATTGTACTAATTTACCAAAGTGTGGCCAGAGTCACACAGTAACCAAAGTCTCTATTAAACACTTGCTAAAAATAAACTTGAGTACAAATATATGACAGATTTGTACAAATTACTGTACCATATACAGTACATTATTATACACATACATGAATATTCAGTCAACTTCCCATTTGTTAGGTTGAATGCAAAGTAAACTATGTACTCCATACACATTTTCAGGTAAACACAAGTTGTTTTGATTTCAGTGCACTTAATTAATTTGACATCACTCAAAGTACAGCTCTCCTCAACTATCCCAGAGCAGCCGTCCCTGTTTGTCTGTCTTTAACCGTGCTAAATTTGGCAGTGCTAACTGGATCAATAAAGCTAACTAATGACCTCACCAGTGCCACTGCCCGTTTTCTGTAAGAACTGCACGGTTCATTCTTCTAGATAGTGTTGTGCTTGTTTTTGAGTGAAATCTGCCCTTGCATAAAACGCACACTGGTGAACATTAATGCATGTTCGCTGAGTGAACATGGCATTAATGATAAAGTTTGTACCCATGTAACATCTGCTCAACAAAGTCATTGCTTAGTTGATTATTGCTGTAAACGCTTGTCAAAAGGCTTGGGAAAAACAAAAAATGCTTTGGCAATTTGCTCTGGAACTGCCTGAGTGCCATGGAAGAGCTTTTGCAAGTTGCCATTGTGACTTTCTAAGATAAAAGCCCTCTGGCACCATAGTGGACCGCAGTTTCTTACAGATTGTGCTGCTTGCTCTAAAATGTGCTCATTGAAACTGACATGACATTTGCCATACAATCTCTCAAAACGGCTCACAAGAGTTTTCAACAGATATTCAGTCCCCGTTAATTTACAGTAAACTACAGGCAGCTAGATTTACCTGTCGAATGCTGTAATTTTACAGTGGACCTGCTGTAATCTGAAACAACAGTTTATTACTGTAAAAAAATCCCTGATAATTTACAGTAAACTACAGGCACACTGTAAAAAAATTACCAGTATATTTACAGTAAAGTACTGGCAGCTGTGGTTCCAGCAATTAACCGTAATTCTACCATTTCAGTGCAGTTTTAAATTGTACTTGCAGCAATGGTTACAGCAATAATTCTACAAAACATAAAAAATAATACATAATACATAATTAACATTTCTAGTATATGTAGTATACAATGTATACCGACATATCAAACTATTTTTCACTAGATGGAGAGAAAATAAATAAAGAATTAATAGATTATGGTACATTATTTGCTATTTATTAAAACACAAGCAAAAAATAGGCATTTACAAATTGGCTGAAACTGACCCAAACTGAATCTCAGCATAATAGTCCAGTCATTTTAAGCCATAATGGGTTGTCAACCTTGAACAAATTGCAACAGAAGCAAACTCAACTGATTTTGTATCCTCAATATGTCCTGAGTAAGGAAAAAAAGTCCAGAAGAATCCCAAAAATGTGCTAATTTGCATAACTACCACAACAGATCTAAACATTGGGTCTAGCCAGGAGAAAATGTCTTGTTGAATCTTGTTGACACATAACAGTAAAATACTTAATGTTAAGGTCTGAATGGAACCCATTACGGCTACCCATGAGCATTAATACATAGAGGCAGGAAGAAGTACTTTAAACCAGCATTTATTCATTATTATTGCAGAGATGGGGTTTGGGGCTGGGTCCGTGGGACTGTTTCTGGGGGTTCACTTTTTATTTTACCTACCTTTTGTCTTCTGCATTCTCCTTACCATTGTCTCCTGTTCTTCCCTCAGACTCGTCCCCCAGAAACAGTCCCACAGACCCAGCCCCAAACCCCATCTCTTAAAAATTAATAAAGGCTGGTTTCTAAACTTCTTCAGCAAGACATTTTCTCCTCCTGGCTATACCCAATGTTTAGATCTGTTGTGCAAATTAGCACATACATAATTAGATTATGCACCGTTTGTTAACAAACAATTTAAAAAAAAAACTTGTAATACAATTTTTGTTTGTCTTGATGTAAGTAATCAACTCACTTATTTTCATGGTGATATCTAAAGGTTAAAATATTTACCCTATTCACGTGAGAAGAAGAATGAATAGGCGTATGAATAGGCTATATTTTGGGTCTTTTTCGAAACTTTCCCCTAATGGGATTCTTCTGGGCTTTTTTTTCCCTTACTCAGGACATATGGAGGATACAGAATCAGTTGAGTTTGCTTCTGTTGCAATTTGTTCACGGTTGACCCCCATTTTGGCTTAAAATGACTGGACTATATGCGTGTTCGACCGCTAGCAGAGCAGCAGCTGTGACGTCACAGAGAGCGCGAGTTCCATATGACGTCACAGAGTGAGTTGTTCAGCACAGCGGCGGTTATCAGACTCAGAGTCACTAACAGACAAAGTGTTACAAACCCAGTCTAACAAGGCAAATAGTGTCTACACAGCTCGTTGCGATTCAGAATCTGACAGAATACGGTGTAATTTAATATATATACAATATAAATCGAGTTACTTTGACGGAATCTTCAGCTCAGGTGATCATAGTAAGTTAGTTCAGTAGAGTCACTAGCGGACGAAGTGTACAAACGCAGTCTACAACTGTAAACGACAGCCAGAGACGGTGTCGATCTGATATCATGTCTGTAAACTTCCCGCTGGAGCTGGAGAGCTTGTCCGAGGACGCTCGGCCGCTGAGGGGCGCTGTTGAGTCCGCGAGGAGAAAGCCGAAACGCAGGACAACTGAGGCGACCGACCCGAGAGTCGCTTGCGAGGACCACACAACAGGTACCGAGTAAATACACATCAGAACTGACACATAATTAACCCGACATAAATGGACTTGTATGTAGCACAGCATATATCAGCAGAACTGTGCTTGTAATGGGCTCTCGGTGCACAAGATGGCGCCAGTGAGCTTCGGCGATGCGCGCGTGTGCGTGTTTACTTCCCACTCATCCAGCGACTTTCCCATTTACTGTAAGGAGAAACTTATATTTGAAACTTGGCTGGATATGAAGAATGTTTTTTACAATATATAGAAGATGGTGCTCTAGAAAACATCATTGTTATATTGTCCCAGCTGCATACGACCAGCGGGCCAGTTAACCATCATTTTACCACAGTATTTGCAGCAAAAGCATTAACTAATACAAAGATCCATGGTTTTACTTCAACAATTATGGTTTATCTATTATTGTTGTAGTAAAACCGTAACTACAAATTGAGCCATGGTTTCAAAACTTATGGTTACTATAGTTAGTTATGATTACCATACTTTTACTTTAGGTTTACTGCAATAACTAGTTGAACCATGGTTGGAACAAAAAAATAACATGGATACCGTTTTACCATAGTAAAAAACATAGATCTAGTGCTTTTCACAATACAATTATGAAAACTCATCTCTTCTGTGAGCACTTAACCTTAAAAAAAAAATCCTTTCCTTTTCCCTTAATCCTTCCTTATCTGGCCTATGCGTGTTCAGGTAAATAGACAAAATGATGCTGTCCTTCAACATTTTTTAAAGGGCAAGTTCGCAGATTTTTTGCAAGTGAATCATTCAGATGTAATCTGTGCTAATAAAACAGATGTTTCTAATCAATATTTGTTGTTTGCAGAAAAACAGACAAAAGGGACGAACTTCTTCGAGAGACAATGGAAGGCTGTGAAACGTCGCATCCAAACCCGCAAAACCAAAGAGTGTCCTCTTGTGCCGGAGCAGGACCCATCACAGGTTCATCCAGACACATCCAGCGTAGAGCCGCCAGACGGTGAGTCTCCAGTTATTACCAACCTTTCTCAAGGCAGTCAGTTCCCTTCAGAGAAACATTCACAGAATTTCCCTCAGCACTCGGTTGTAATGATTGTAAAACCTCTTGACCTCTTGAATGATTGTAAAAGCGTAATTAAAAAAACAAACAAACCCTGGTTAGTTTTTGCCGTGAGTTTTTCAAATCCTTCCATTCAAATACAGTTTTAATGATGATTAAAATATTAAACTGTAATACTAAGCGTCGCAAATTGCATCGTGGTTCATTATTAAACTGGTAACACGCTCTGGTAACAAGAGTGAGCTTGGAAACCCCTTGTAAATCTTTAGCAACCCCAAGTGGGGGTTGTGAACCCCAGGTTGTAAAAAACACTGTGCCCGCCCGGGATGCCCGTGCTTTAATAAGTCCCTGCTTGTTGGACATCTATCTATAAATTACAGAAAAGTCTCTCGAACCATTAGTCCGATGGATTTCAAACTTGACAGGTGCCTTTCTACAGGCACGAGTAAATTCAGTGCCAAGTTTGATGTTGTTTGGATTAGAAATGCAAAAGATATTGTTAAATATATTTGAAAAAGAAGCACACAGCGGCTTTTGCCGCTCTAGTCGCTGGCCCCTCCCCCTCTCACACACACACTGAGTGAGCACAGCTGGCCCCTCCCCCTCTCACACTGCACACTGGCCACTCCCCCTCTCACACACACACTGAGTGAGCACAGCTGGCCACCCCCCCTCTCACACTGCACACTGGCCACTCCCCCTCTCACACACACACTGAGTGAGCACAGCTGGCCACTCCCCCTCACACACACACACTGAGTGAGCACAGCTGGCCACTCCCCCTCTCACACACACACTGAGTGAGCACAGCTGGCCACTCCCCCTCTCACACACACACTGAGTGAGCACAGCTGGCCACTCCCCCTCTCACCCACACACTGAGTGAGCACAGCTGGCCACTCCCCCTCACACACACACACTGAGTGAGCACAGCTGGCCACTCCCCCTCTCACACACACACTGAGTGAGCACAGCTGGCCACCCCCCCTCTCACACTGCACACTGGCCACTCCCCCTCTCACACACACACTGAGTGAGCACAGCTGGCCACTCCCCCTCACACACACACACTGAGTGAGCACAGCTGGCCACTCCCCCTCTCACACACACACTGAGTGAGCACAGCTGGCCACTCCCCCTCTCACACACACACTGAGTGAGCACAGCTGGCCACTCCCCCTCTCACCCACACACTGAGTGAGCACAGCTGGCCACTCCCCCTCTCACACACACACACTGAGTGAGCACAGCTGGCCACTCCCCCTCTCACACACACACTGAGTGAGCACAGCTGGCCACTCCCCCTCTCACACACACACTGAGTGAGCACAGCGCAGGACCAGAGACAGAGAGGGTCGAAGAAAGCAGCGGAGCTTAAGTAGCGTTTTCTCTGAGTTCACTGTGTATCCTGCTCCCTGAATCATGTAGTTCAATTTTCCATATTTATTGTATGTCATTATGTCAGTATCAGTATTTGCTAGTACATTCTACCATGCACAAATAAAAATTTCACTCAACTTTTGCTGTGTAATTGTAACAATGAGCACTCAAACACACCGAACCAACAATTACTAAAAACACACACAAAAACTGATTTTGCACGGGCACTTTCCACTAGTTTTTAATAAATACGAGACAAGCTTTGTTGTCATCCTTTCAAAACTGCTGAAAATCACAGCATTTTAAGATGCGTGATGATTATATCTCCCTATTGCAATACTCAACTGTTCTTTAAGATATTTTGAGATAAAAACACATCTTCTTTTATGCCAGGTCCCTCCGAGATGGAGCAAACGCCGGACACAAATCCTGTGGATCATGAGACGATGATGTGCCTGCCAGGACAGGTCTGTGAAGATCTGTGTGTGCCAGGTCCATCCAAGATGAAGGAAACACAGCATGCAGATCCTGTCGATCCTGAGCGGCCGCCTGTGCCAGATCCCTCCAGCTGTGATCTGGATGACAGTGAGTCTTTATTACCTTTGTTTCATGATATTTCTGCCATCTGTTATTTTCTACTTTTCTACTAGGCTATAATTCTGATCCTCTGACATCACGTAAAGTAACTTCTTGTATCTGATTTGCAGCAGATCAGAAATCAAAAGATTGAAGTCTTTTAAGATTCTTTAAATGTATATTTTAGTTTTGATATATTTCTGTGCTGTATTTTATTTTTAAAGGGATACTCAACTTTAAAATGAAAATTCTGCCATCATATACTCACCCTCATGTTGTTTCAATCCTTTATGACTTTCTTTCTTCTGCTGAACAGAAAGGAAGATATTTAGAAGAATGTCAGTAACCAGACAGTTTCTGGTCCCATTGACTTCCATAGTATGTTTTTTTTCCTACTATGGAAGTCAGTGGGAGTATATGATGGCAGAATTTTAATTTTAAAGTATCCCTTTAAATGTAGTTATATTTACATATTTGTATATTTACAGTAGGCATAATTGGTCGGGGAAAAGACATGCGTATTTTCATGCACCACGAGTCCGAGTCAATTTACTCTTCATGGACAGAGTGTATTTAATGAAGTGTATTTCATTCACCTGATTTAAACATGCGTGCATTTAAATGTCATTTACTCATGGAATAGTAATATAGATCTTAGTATTATTTTAAGTGATGTATCATAATCTATAACAACTATTAAAGATCATTCTCTGGCTTCTCCGGCTCTCTGCACTGGCGTCTGCACAAACTCGCTAGATCGGAAATCCAACATGGCGGCCATATGCAACTAGCCCATTTCTCTAGTGTTCCTGGAACATGAACTAGTGAATCATTGAGCTGTAATCTGTGCTAATAAAACACATGTTTCTAATCAATATTTGCAGAAAAACTGGCAAAAGGGACGAACATCTTCAAGAGAGGATGGAAGGCTGTGAAACGTTGCATCCAAACCCACAAAACCAAAGAGCCGACAGACGGCACAGATGCGCTCGAGTCCGAGCCGACAGACGACACAGATGCGCTCGAGTCCAAACCGACAGCCGGCACAGATGCGCTCGAGTCCAAACCGACAGCCGGCACAGATGCGCTCGAGTCCGAGCCGACAGCCGGCACAGATGCGCTCGAGTCCAAACCGACAGCCGGCACAGATGCGCTCGAGTCCAAACCGACAGCCGGCACAGATGCGCTCGAGTCCAAACCGACAGCCGGCACAGATGCGCTCGAGTCCGAGCCGACAGACGACACAGATGCGCTCGAGTCCAAACCGACAGACGACACAGATGCGCTCGAGTCCGAGCCGACAGACGACACAGATGCGCTCGAGTCCAAACCGACAGCCGGCACAGATGCGCTCGAGTCCGAGCCGACAGACGACACAGATGCGCTCGAGTCCAAACCGACAGACGACACAGATGCGCTCGAGTCCAAACCGACAGCCGGCACAGATGCGCTCGAGTCCAAACCGACAGCCGGCACAGATGCGCTCGAGTCCAAACCGACAGCCGGCACAGATGCGCTCGAGTCCGAGCCGACAGCCGGCACAGATGCGCTCGAGTCCAAACCGACAGCCGGCACAGATGAGCTCGAGTCCAAACCGACAGCCGGCACAGATGCGCTCGAGTCCAAACCGACAGCCGGCACAGATGCGCTCGAGTCCGAGCCGACAGCCGGCACAGATGAGCTCGAGTCCAAACCGACAGACGACACAGATGCGCTCGAGTCCAAACCGACAGCCGGCACAGATGCGCTCGAGTCCAAACCGACAGCCGGCACAGATGCGCTCGAGTCCAAACCGACAGCCGGCACAGATGCGCTCGAGTCCAAACCGACAGCCGGCACAGATGCGCTCGAGTCCAAACCGACAGCCGGCACAGATGAGCTCGAGTCCAAACCGACAGACGACACAGATGCGCTCGAGTCCAAACCGACAGCCGGCACAGATGCGCTCGAGTCCAAACCGACAGCCGGCACAGATGCGCTCGAGTCCGAGCCGACAGCCGGCACAGATGCGCTCGAGTCCAAACCGACAGCCGGCACAGATGCGCTCGAGTCCAAACCGACAGCCGGCACAGATGCGCTCGAGTCCGAGCCGACAGCCGGCACAGATGCGCTCGAGTCCGAGCCGACAGCCAGCACAGATGCGCTCGAGTCCAAACCGACAGCCGGCACAGATGCGCTCGAGTCCAAACCGACAGCCGGCACAGATGCGCTCGAGTCCAAACCGACAGCCGGCACAGATGCGCTCGAGTCCAAACCGACAGCCGGCACAGATGCGCTCGAGTCCGAGCCGACAGCCGGCACAGATGCGCTCGAGTCCAAACCGACAGCCGGCACAGATGCGCTCGAGTCCAAACCGACAGCCGGCACAGATGCGCTCGAGTCCGAGCCGACAGCCGGCACAGATGCGCTCGAGTCCGAGCCGACAGCCAGCACAGATGCGCTCGAGTCCAAACCGACAGCCGGCACAGATGCGCTCGAGTCCAAACCGACAGCCGGCACAGATGCGCTCGAGTCCAAACCGACAGCCGGCACAGATGCGCTCGAGTCCAAACCGACAGCCGGCACAGATGCGCTCGAGTCCGAGCCGACAGCCGGCACAGATGCGCTCGAGTCCAAACCGACAGCCGGCACAGATGCGCTCGAGTCCAAACCGACAGCCGGCACAGATGCGCTCGAGTCCGAGCCGACAGCCGGCACAGATGCGCTCGAGTCCGAGCCGACAGCCAGCACAGATGCGCTCGAGTCCAAACCGACAGCCGGCACAGATGCGCTCGAGTCCAAACCGACAGCCGGCACAGATGCGCTCGAGTCCAAACCGACAGCCGGCACAGATGCGCTCGAGTCCAAACCGACAGCCGGCACAGATGCGCTCGAGTCCGAGCCGACAGCCGGCACAGATGCGCTCGAGTCCAAACCGACAGCCGGCACAGATGCGCTCGAGTCCAAACCGACAGCCGGCACAGATGCGCTCGAGTCCGAGCCGACAGCCGGCACAGATGCGCTCGAGTCCAAACCGACAGCCGGCACAGATGCGCTCGAGTCCGAGCAGACAGAAGGTGAGTCTCCAGTTATTACCACTCTGATATTTGTGGTGTTAGTCTTAATTTTTCCTTCTCTATTCCTGTTGGTTCCTCAAATATGCCGTAAAGTAAAGGAAATCCAACATGGCGGCCATATGCAACTAGCCCATTTCTCTAGTGTTCTTTGAAATGGTCTGAGCCTCTTCCAGAAACACAAAGTTCAATGCAAAACCTGCTGATTATTCACATGAATTAGCAACATAAAGCAGCTCTACTTTAGGACAGTTTCACTGGTGAATCATACAGCTGTAATCTGTGCTAATAAAACAGATGTTTCTATCAATATTTGTTGCAGGACACTCAAAATGGAGAAACTTCTTCCTGAGAAAGTGGAATGCTGTGAAAAGTTTCCTCAACACTCCGTCAACCCCCAAAGACAAAGGGTTTCGTTTTGTGCCTGGCCAGGGGCTTCAGCCAGCAGACAGTGAGTCTCCAGTTATTACCACACCGATTCATGTCCATTTCAGTCTTTCTGGTGTTAGTTTACAATTTTCCTTCTCTATTTAGGGATGTGATGATTATAGATTTCTTTGGTACGATTATAGTCACGGTTTCACAATTATCACGGTTATTATGCATTCATTAATTTCACAACAATGTATAAAATCACATGAACACTCTTTAGATTTTAAAGTGTTATTTATTGCTGCCTTTGAAACAGAAATAACACAATAACCAAATAATACAGCACAAAATAATAATAAAGACAGAAGTACATCTCATTTTAATTCATTTTAATAAACTTTTTAATAATTTACCTAATTTTACATGTGAAATGCACCCCTGAAATGTGTACGATCACAACGGTGCGATTAGAAGAGCGTTCTGTGCGTCTCTGATCAATTCAAGCGTGCTCTCGTGCGTTGGCTGGCGCTGAGCGCTCAGTGCTTTTCATATCTATCTTTATATCAAATATTCATTGTTTTCAACCACATAATGTTATTTGGGTTTTCATAGATTGAAATAGACATTTAAATGAAGTACTATATATAAAAAAGACACTGATGGCTATGGAAGCTGCAATAATAATCCTTTCAATTATAATTTGACGAAGTGTTTTATTTATACATCAGATGCACATTGTGTATGAAACAAAGTTTATTCTTCTCCCATGTTCACTGGCCACGTACTTTTGGGAAAAACGGATGAATTTATGTTATGTAAACCTGACAGATCCTCTGAATTGCCCATTACGCATATTATCAACTAACATTATAAAGATGTTTAAACAACAAAACACATTCACTTTATCAGTTTACATATCATATTATTCATGATATAAGCGACTTATATTGCATTTCAAAGTACGTATTTCCGTCTCATGCTGTATATTAACATGCTGTTGTTTGTTTTTCAGGATTCTTTGACTCTCTTTATGCTACCAGTGATTTCTCTACTAGTTGGAGTAGCTATCGCTGTGGTTATTTTGGACACAAAGACAGCCAAGGCAGACGAGTATGTTGCTATTTCTGTATACACTTTTTGCCTCTTGTTTTCTTCTGTCTTTAGTCTTTCAGTGTTTACAGTTTTGATCAGAAATGTACAGATTGTAGAAAACCATGTACACAAACAAAAATGGATCAGTTTACTTATGTTAACAAAACATTTTCTTAATGTTTAGGTGGTCGTTACAGATGTTTCGAAGCGCCAGCCTGAAAAGCTGGTGGAATTGGTAAGTTGATAACTTTATTCTTCATGAAATTCTCTAAGGACTGTTTTATTAAATTCTAATTTGGTAATTGATAAATGATAAATTGCTTTATGTAGACAATATAAGATATAATTAAAAGGCTAGAAACATCAGTTGTAAAGTGCATTGCTTTCATCTTTCATTTCCGTCACTCTTTAAGCCCAAAGTATGTGCTTTAGTTAATTGACTAATGGATTGAATGATTTGACTACTATTTAGTCAGGACAGTCATAGGGTTTACTTTGAAAGGCTTGTGAGATGGAAAATGAAGTATACTCTGGACTTTAATTAGGATATGTGAGATCAGTTCAGAGACACCTAACCTTTTGTCAATCTCTTTTCTTTAGGCTGGGTATTGCATACCTTTGAGTCGAGAAGCAGCTGCAATGTTGCTGCTACAAGAGCCTCCAACTTGCAAACATATCATACGTTTAGATGACATGTTTGTCATGAAACAAAAAGACATCTTGATATTTGAATCAGCACTTGAATACGTGACCTTTTTTGATTACATCGAACAAAACGGAGGTCACCTGACCGAAAACACAGTGAAACGCATCTTTGAGCAAGTCATTGTTGCGCTGCAGCACTGCAGGGATCGTGGTGTTTATCACAACACAAATATGAAGAACATTCTCATCAACCCAAACACCCTGCAAGTCAAGCTGGTGGACTTTGAAAATGCAATGCTCATCGAAAAAAGACGTGAGCTGGCTTTTTGAACACTGTTCACTGTTGATGTTTTTGATGTTTGATGATGTTTTACTAAACATTGAAAATGTATTGCTTACGTTTTAATCACAGCGGTCAGAAAGTACGCTGAGTGGACATTGTCTGAGCGCATATTCAAACTGATGGATCATCTGGTCATAGGAAGAAGTTTATTTGAGGAAAGAGCATGTCTGTCCAAAGGTGAGACCCAAAACAAGGACCAAATGGAAATAACATTGCTTGAAAAACATATAAAGCTCGGACACAAGTGACAGTAAAATAATTACTGTCAAGCCTTGATGAGTAAAATGTAAAACACAATAGATTGACAATTAATATTTAGCAATGAATAAATGTTTATGGGCATCCAGAGAATGCCATAGTAACATCAACAAATTCAGTGTATTTCATGGTAACATTACCTTACGTGAACTACATATATCAAATTCTGTTAATGAGTGTCAGTAAGGACAAACATGACTAATCTGCTCTCTTCTGAAAACTTTTACAGAGTTCCGGAATCTTTTTTTTAATCTTCATTACAGATCGACAAAGTTCACCTTAGAAGACTTTTTAGATCATGAATGGTTTAAAAGCTCTTCTTCGAGAATAAATTAAGAAATCAAGAAAACGTCTTCCAGGGGAGAGGGACGCTGCGGAAGCCACATCCTCCACAAGCTCTGTTTTAGTACTAGGACCGCTGCTGTTCACTCTGTACATGCTACCCTTAGGAGATATCATTAGGAAACATGGAATTAGCTTTCACTTTTATGCTGACGATACTCAGCTCTATATTTCTTCATGCCCAGACAAAACTTACCAATTCACAAAATTAATGGAATGCATAGCTGATATAAAAAACTGGATGAAAACGCAGCAGCAGCATTGGATAGGCGTCATCGTACTCAAATCATCTACAGAGAACAATGGATAGGCGTCATCGTACTCAAATCATCTACAGAGAACAATGGATAAGCTTCATCGTACTCAAATCATCTACGGAGAACAATGGATAAGCTTCATCGTACTCAAATCATCTACGGAGAACAATGGATAAGCTTCATCGTACTCAAATCATCTACGGAGAACAACGGATAAGCGTCATCGTACTCAAATCATCTACAGAGAACAATGGATAGGCGTCATCGTACTCAAATCATCTACAGAGAACAATGGATAAGCTTCATCGTACTCAAATCATCTACGGAGAACAACGGATAAGCGTCATCGTACTCAAATCATCTACAGAGAACAATGGATAGGCGTCATCGTACTCAAATCATCTACGGAGAACAATGGATAAGCTTCATCGTACTCAAATCATCTACGGAGAACAATGGATAAGCTTCATCGTACTCAAATCATCTACGGAGAACAATGGATAAACTTCATCGTACTCAAATCATCTACGGAGAACAACGGATAAGCTTCATCGTACTCAAATCATCTACGGAGAACAATGGATAAGCTTCATCGTACTCAAATCATCTACGGAGAACATTGGATAAGCTTCATCGTACTCAAATCATCTACGGAGAACAATGGATAAGCTTCATCGTACTCAAATCATCTACGGAGAACAATGGATAAACTTCATCGTACTCAAATCATCTACGGAGAACAACGGATAAGCTTCATCGTACTCAAATCATCTACGGAGAACAATGGATAAGCTTCATCGTACTCAAATCATCTACGGAGAACAACGGATAAGCTTCATCGTACTCAAATCATCTACGGAGAACAACGGATAAGCTTCATCGTACTCAAATCATCTACGGAGAACAATGGATAAACTTCATCGTACTCAAATCATCTACGGAGAACAACGGATAAGCTTCATCGTACTCAAATCATCTACGGAGAACAACGGATAAGCTTCATCGTACTCAAATCATCTACGGAGAACAATGGATAAACTTCATCGTACTCAAATCATCTACGGAGAACAACGGATAAGCTTCATCGTACTCAAATCATCTACGGAGAACAATGGATAAGCTTCATCGTACTCAAATCATCTACGGAGAACAATGGATAGGCGTCATCGTACTCAAATCATCTACGGAGAACATTGGATAAGCTTCATCGTACTCAAATCATCTACGGAGAACAATGGATAAGCTTCATCGTACTCAAATCATCTACGGAGAACAACGGATAAGCTTCATCGTACTCAAATCATCTACGGAGAACAACGGATAAGCTTCATCGTACTCAAATCATCTACGGAGAACAACGGATAAGCTTCATCGTACTCAAATCATCTACGGAGAACAATGGATAAACTTCATCGTACTCAAATCATCTACGGAGAACAATGGATAAGCTTCATCGTACTCAAATCATCTACGGAGAACAATGGATAAGCTTCATCGTACTCAAATCATCTACGGAGAACATTGGATAAGCTTCATCGTACTCAAATCATCTACGGAGAACAATGGATAAGCTTCATCGTACTCAAATCATCTACGGAGAACAACGGATAAGCTTCATCGTACTCAAATCATCTACGGAGAACAACGGATAAGCTTCATCGTACTCAAATCATCTACGGAGAACATTGGATAAGCTTCATCGTACTCAAATCATCTACGGAGAACATTGGATAAGCTTCATCGTACTCAAATCATCTACGGAGAACAATGGATAAGCTTCATCGTACTCAAATCATCTACGGAGAACAATGGATAAGCTTCATCGTACTCAAATCATCTACGGAGAACAATGGATAAGCTTCATCGTACTCAAATCATCTACGGAGAACAACGGATAAGCTTCATCGTACTCAAATCATCTACGGAGAACAATGGATAAGCTTCATCGTACTCAAATCATCTACGGAGAACAATGGATAAGCTTCATCGTACTCAAATCATCTATGGAGAACAATGGATAAGCTTCATCGTACTCAAATCATCTACGGAGAACAACGGATAAGCTTCATCGTACTCAAATCATCTACGGAGAACAACGGATAAGCTTCATCGTACTCAAATCATCTACGGAGAACAATGGATAAACTTCATCGTACTCAAATCATCTACGGAGAACAACGGATAAGCTTCATCGTACTCAAATCATCTACGGAGAACAATGGATAAGCTTCATCGTACTCAAATCATCTACGGAGAACAATGGATAGGCGTCATCGTACTCAAATCATCTACGGAGAACATTGGATAAGCTTCATCGTACTCAAATCATCTACGGAGAACAATGGATAAGCTTCATCGTACTCAAATCATCTACGGAGAACAACGGATAAGCTTCATCGTACTCAAATCATCTACGGAGAACAACGGATAAGCTTCATCGTACTCAAATCATCTACGGAGAACAACGGATAAGCTTCATCGTACTCAAATCATCTACGGAGAACAATGGATAAACTTCATCGTACTCAAATCATCTACGGAGAACAATGGATAAGCTTCATCGTACTCAAATCATCTACGGAGAACAACGGATAAGCTTCATCGTACTCAAATCATCTACGGAGAACAATGGATAAGCTTCATCGTACTCAAATCATCTACGGAGAACAATGGATAAGCTTCATCGTACTCAAATCATCTACAGAGAACAATGGATAAGCTTCATCGTACTCAAATCATCTACGGAGAACAACGGATAAGCTTCATCGTACTCAAATCATCTACGGAGAACATTGGATAAGCTTCATCGTACTCAAATCATCTACGGAGAACAATGGATAAGCTTCATCGTACTCAAATCATCTACGGAGAACATTGGATAAGCTTCATCGTACTCAAATCATCTACGGAGAACAACGGATAAGCTTCATCGTACTCAAATCATCTACGGAGAACAACGGATAAGCTTCATCGTACTCAAATCATCTACGGAGAACATTGGATAAGCTTCATCGTACTCAAATCATCTACGGAGAACATTGGATAAGCTTCATCGTACTCAAATCATCTACGGAGAACAACGGATAAGCTTCATCGTACTCAAATCATCTACGGAGAACAACGGATAAGCTTCATCGTACTCAAATCATCTACGGAGAACATTGGATAAGCTTCATCGTACTCAAATCATCTACGGAGAACAATGGATAAGCTTCATCGTACTCAAATCATCTACGGAGAACAATGGATAAGCTTCATCGTACTCAAATCATCTACGGAGAACAATGGATAAGCTTCATCGTACTCAAATCATCTACGGAGAACATTGGATAAGCTTCATCGTACTCAAATCATCTACGGAGAACATTGGATAAGCTTCATCGTACTCAAATCATCTACGGAGAACAACGGATAAGCTTCATCGTACTCAAATCATCTACGGAGAACATTGGATAAGCTTCATCGTACTCAAATCATCTACGGAGAACAATGGATAAGCTTCATCGTACTCAAATCATCTACGGAGAACAATGGATAAGCTTCATCGTACTCAAATCATCTACGGAGAACAATGGATAAGCTTCATCGTACTCAAATCATCTACGGAGAACAACGGATAAGCTTCATCGTACTCAAATCATCTACGGAGAACATTGGATAAGCTTCATCGTACTCAAATCATCTACGGAGAACAATGGATAAGCTTCATCGTACTCAAATCATCTACGGAGAACAATGGATAAGCTTCATCGTACTCAAATCATCTACGGAGAACAATGGATAATTTTTTAGATCATGAATGGTTTAAAAGCTCTTCTTCGAGAATAAATTAAGAAATCAAGAAAACATCTTCCAGGGGAGAGGGACGCTGCGGAAGCCACATCCTCCACAAGCTCTGCATCGTCCAAATGCCGAATGTCAGGATTCGGAGAGGGAGGACCCAGGCGCAGAATGAACAGGGAGTGATATTTATTGACAAAGACAGATAGAACAGATAATAATACTCAAAACACCACGTATAGCAGGCGGGCGACCAGGATACAAATACACCGGAGAGGATGAGTGATATGAATAATCCTGTGTGGATGCCAAACGGGAACTGGAATGAAGAGAACTCCAAACGATCTCCAGAAGTTGTCAATTTCTGTGGTAACTTCACACACATATTGAACACAGACAACACACCAAAATGAACCAGCAAAGACATGAGGAAAAGAGGCACAATATAAAGGGACCAGAGCACATGAGGATCAGGTGAGCACAATTAGTGAAACGAGGGCAAGACGTGAACTAAACAAGGGGGCAGGACAAGAGGAGCACATGGCAAACACAAACAAAGACAGAGCCATCTGTTCAGACACAAGACAAACAAGGAAACATTAAACAGTGACAAAACAGACAAGACTGTCAGGGCGGGTTCCTGACACCGAAGGGGTGTGAGAGTTGCACTTAAAAAAGATTAAAGAAAATAGTCCAACGCCGTGGTACAACGAGCACACTCGGGCCCTTAAGAGAGCAGCCAGAAAAATGGAGCGCAACTGGAAGAAAACAAAACTAGAGGTATTTCGCATCTCATGGAAAGAGAGCTCGATTGCTTACAGAGAGGCCTTAAAAGCTGCTAGATCTGCTTATTTTTCAACCCTATTAGAAGAAAATAAACAAAACCCCAGGTATTTATTTGAAACAGTGGCTAAACTAACGAAAAAGAAAGCTTCAAACCCAGAAGTTTCCAAGCAACACAGCAGTAATGACTTTATGAACTTCTTCACTTATAAGATTGATAATATCAGAGAAAAAATTATAACTATGCAACCGTCTACTACAGTATCGCATCAGGCAGTGCATTGTAGCCTCCCTGAGGAAAAATTCCATTAATTTATTGCTATAGGAGAGGAAGAATTTACTAAACTCGTTAAATCATCTAAATCGACAACATGTATGTTAGACCCTATAATGACTAAGCTACTGAAAGAGATGCTCCCAGAGGTCATAGATCCTCTTCTTAATATTATTAATTAGTCTTTGTCTCTAGGATACGTACCAAAAACCTTTAAGCTGGCTATGATTAAACCGCTTCTTAAAAAAACGCAACTTGATCATAAAAAATTCTGTCTGCTTCTTCGGTCTGCTAGCCAATGGCGGTGCCCGGGGAAACTTCAAAATAATATGAAACGCTGCCCCCCTGCTAAAAACACTTCTCTTTGGCCTAGCATACACATAACACATTATAGACTTTCATAATTCCATATTAGGCTGCATAGATTAGGTCAGCCGGAACCGGGAACACTTCCCATAAATCCTGATGTACTCGTTACATCATAAGAAGAATGGCGTCTACGCTAATATCAGTCTCTCTGTTTATACCGAGGTTTACCGCAGTCCGCCGGATCCGGGCCGTATCCAGATCCGATGAAGGACCTGCACCTGGACATGATGACAACGCAGTCCTGAAGAGTCAACCAGTCTCTCCGTTTACTGAAGTGAGGTGGACCCCGGCCGTATCCAGATCAGATGGTGGATCTGCACCTGGACCCATCCATGACGCATCCCTGAAGTGCCAGCCTCATCAGCCCTGTGAAGGCCTCATCAACACGACCAATCTGACCTCTGACCTGTAACGCTGCCTGGATCATAATCATACACTGTTCGCTCGTTGGCCAGAGGAGAACTGGCCCCCGACTGAGCCTGGGTTCTCCCAAGGTTTTTTTCTCCATTTTGTCACTGATGGAGTTTTGGTTCCTTGCCACTGTTGCCTTGGCTTTTGGCTTGCTTAGTTGGGTTTGCTAAAGATTACCTTTAACAGTATTATTTATTATTATTTTGTAAATTGTTTTTAAAACTGACCTTTATGGGAACATTAGTTGACAATTAAATAGTTAACTAATGTTCTAGTTGTACTATAATTTGTAAACGAGTGCCTATCCTGCTGTCTTCTCCAGGTGCAGGACTTTGGGGTTCTGGTACAGAGATTTAAAGCTGACCTTCACACATGTGTGGAATGCATTCAGGACCCAAAAAGACTGAAGGACAACATTCGAGAGCTCTATAAATGTTACGTTCAGCCGTCAGCTATGGTAAGCTCAAGACATTGGGGTTATTATTCATAATTTGCTCTATTCTGACCTCCAGTGAAGCGAGCTTGTGTGGTGTTTGTCTGTAGGTGGAGAAAGTGGCAGTGCACACAGATATGCAGAGGGAAAACAGCAGACTGAGGGAGCACTATGAGAAGATTATCACTACTATGAAGGAACAGATTAGCAGAGATGCAAACGTCTTCCAGGCCAACAATAGGAAGCTTATGAAGGTGAGAGGAACAAAAAATTACAGTGTGGAAATGAGTATCTTCAGTCTAAATCGGACACGTGCATGTAGAAATCAAGCGTAGCGTTAGTTCTGGCAGGGTCACGTCAGTAATGCTGATCCACGTCTACCTATAGAAATACAATCCCAGACAGCAACATAGTGTCGGCCCAGATCCGGCCCACATCTGGTACATGTGGATTCCTTGTGTACCAGATGTGGGCCGGATTTTCCTTAAGTTATTGTTTCTGTTTGTGTGAAAGTTTTCACATCTGCCATCTGTGTTCAGGACAATGTAGTTCTTTTGAAAGAGATCAATGATCTGCGTCAGGAACTGCACACAGTCCGAATGCAGCTGCACAACTACTAGAGGCAAACCAACTTCAACAAGAACAAGGGCTCTGCTAACAAAAGAGGTGACCCATGTTGACTTGAAACTGATCGTTTTTGGTGCGTTCTTTACATCTTTACAAATGTTAACCTTTCAGGATTGAAACAAAATGCCACTGGATAATAATGGACCAACTCAGATGTTAATGTTGGAGGTTCTCAGCTGCCCTTTTTCTGTCCTGCTTCAGGTGCAGCTTCAGCTTCTATAATTCAATATTAGGCTGCATAGATTAGGTCAGCTGGAACCGGGAACACTTCCCATAAATCCTGATGTACTCGTTACATCATAAGAAGAATGGCGTCTACGCTAATATCAGTCTCTCTGTTTATACCGAGGTTTACCACAGTCCACCGGATCCGGGCCATATCCAGATCCGATGAAGGACCTGCACCTGGATGCGACGACAACGCAGTCCTGAAGAGTCAACCAGTCTCTCCGTTTACTGAAGTGAGGTGGACCCCGGCCGTATCCAGATCAGATGGTGGACCATGACGCATCCCTGAAGTGCCAGCCTCATCAGCCCTGTGAAGGCCTCATCGACACGACCAATCTGACCTCTGACCTGTAACGCTGCCTGGATCATAATCATACACTGTTTGCTCGTTGGCCAGAGGAGAACTGGCCCCCGACTGAGCCTGGGTTCTCCCAAGGTTTTTTTCTCCATTTTGTCACTGATGGAGTTTTGGTTCCTTGCCACTGTTGCCTTGGCTTTTGGCTTGCTTAGTTGGGGACATTTAATATTCAACAATATTATTGATCTGCCTTATTTAGGGTGGACGATGACACAATTTTCTTCTAGAAACAAACTTTGTTGTATTATTTTCATGTTATCAATGTGAAGCTGCTTTGATACAATCTGTATTGTAAAAAGCGCTATATAAATAAAGGTGACTTGACTTGACTATAATTGTGTACATATTATTTCTGACTGCAGTGAGTTGCAGGAGGAAAGGCCTACTGCACAAAGTGATTCAGAGGTGGGCAGTGTAGTACTTTTCCTTTTTATTTTTGTTGCATGAGGCTTGTGTTGACAGTTCTTTTTTTTTTTTTTTATTCTTTTTATCCAAAAATGGCAGAGGGTGATATCCGTACCCTATATAAACGGAGTCTACAACAGAAAATTGAGTATTTTGACCTGAAAAAAATAAAAAAATAAATAAATTTAAGGGGAGAATAGACCTTGACACCTTAAAGAAGAAAAAACTGGCACTAGAGATTGAGTTGCTTCAAAAGGAACTTCAGAGTAAGAGCTAATACACTTTCACACAGAGTACTATTGCTGACCTTGCATAACAATATCTCTTATTGCAGGCAAAAGATGACAATCACTGGCTTTTCTTGACAAAGAATAATTGAAATAAAGCTCAAGGAACCAAGCATATTGCCTTGTCTTTGTTTTATTATTAATTTAATGAAGGTTTTTGTTGTTTTTTTTTAAAAAAAAAGAAAGAAATTGTGTTCCTCAATTCTGTCCGTGCAGAAATAACTAGAGATGGAACTTTTTGTACACCATGTGCAAACCACTGAAATTGGTTGATAAATGTAAACGTTATTTTTGTCCAGAAAAAACGCAGCTCACCCGTTTACTTGCATTTGTTTACAGCTATCTATCTATCTTTCTATCTATCTATCTTTCTGTCTGTCTATCTGACTATCTGTCTTATAATTCTGTCTGTCTGATTATCTTAGTTTTCACAAGTGCTATGTACAATTAGTTTGTGTGGTATTCAAGAATGGTTTGACAAATCATCTTGAATTCCCTAACTTTTTGTCAGCATGGATCTGAAGACAATCTGGTTCAATTGTCGTGAAAATCGGAGCAACCATCTAGGACGAGATTGAAAAAGTATGTTTTTTTTGTTTGTTTTTTTAATTCAAAATGGCGGAAAATTATCCATGACAGAAAATCACGTCATAGGGTGCAATCGAATCGGCTTGAAGACACCACCACACTTGCAGCTTCCCTTGATAGAACCCTTATGACAGATGAAGATGCCATAGGGCCTTAGGATGCTGATCAGCTTTTTGTCGCTGAGCTCGCAGTCATTGATGGACGCGTTGAGTCCAACTAGTCCAGCTTCCTCCTCCACACCTGGCCCTGATGTAAGACCCAGAAGCCGTGTACTGGGACCCAGCCATTATAACAGCTCATTCAAACTGGACCCAAACATGCACACATCTTTTACTGTTTCAGCACCGCCCATCACCTCACAATCCCTCGTGGTAGAGCTCCAGATGAGCCTAAAGCTAAACTTGACATTTCTGAGCAGAGACCCAAACTTGACCTTCACAGAGCTGTCGTTTACAGATGGAGTACAGTAGTGAGAGTGGATAAGCTCCATGAATGTCTACGGGGAGCTGCTGTCAGATATCTGTGCTCACTACCCCAACACATACGTGAAGATTACTTTCTGCTGAAAGAACAACTGGCTTTCTGATTCAGCCAGAAAGAGCCTCCCACCACGGCACGGAGCAGACTTGGAGAACTGCGCCAGTCTAAAGGAACGGTTTCAGAGTTTGCAGAAAAGGTTCACAGGCTGATCCTGAAGTTGACTAAGCTCAGGGAAAAATTGCTGCTGATGCTTTTGTCAAAGGGCTGCACAACCAGAAATTAGCATACAAGGTTATGAACAGTGGTCCTGTATCACAGGCTGAGGCACAACGGCTAGTATCATCTTGTGAACACAACTTCAAAGCCACACTCGAGACGAGACTTTGATCAGATAAGAGGGGGAGGACATTTTGAGTGTCCTGGGCTGATCAAAACATGGACTCTGATGAGGAGCCACAGGCGTTGCAATCACATAGATTGCAGTCACAGGGCTATGTTACACAGCACAGGTTACAAACACTCATTGATATAGTTGATATCCAATTAGCCATAGGCCGTCTGCCTCCACCCTCTTCTGTTGCTCTTCATTCTGCCGTAAGACGTACCCAACAAATACATTCAGTGTGGCAGTCCAGTCAGAAAGGAGACGTGCAGCTTTTTGGGGTTGGGGGAGAGTAGAGCGCCGTCTCGGGTGTACCTCCCGGAGGGCCTGCGAGGAGAGATGTGGCGAGCCAGACGGTGGCGTGATTGATAATGAGCGAAACCTGGTCTCGTATCTCTCATGGAGGAGCGGAAGCATAAAAGGAGGAGTGACGACTTTGAAGATCGAGAGAGGACCAGGCCTGGACTGTTTTAGTTGGACTTATGTTTTATTATATCTGCCTCACGGACGACTGCTGTCTTTTACTTTCATTTTGTATTTCTTTATTTTATTATTAGTCTGTTGAATTTCCACGCCTCCTTCTTCCCATAACAATGAACTATGTTACAATGATATTACCATTAAGGATCCCCTACCAAACATAGAGGAATGCCTGGATGTGCTGGGTGGAGCAAAGACATTTTCGACACTTGTCCTTAAATCAGGATATTGGCAGATTGAAATGAATAAAAAAGACAGATCCAAGACTGCTTTTGTGTCGAGGTATGGACTATTTGATTACACCAGAATGACATCCCAGAGGGCCATGGACCTGGTTCTTCGAGGGTTGCAGTGGGACACTTTACTGATATACCTGGATGACAATAATCTGGTGGAGATGTGGAATTGAGTGCATTGTTTATTGAGCACCTCGGAAATATGGACTAAAGCTGAAGTCCTCAAAAGGCCAGATGCTAAGAGACGAAATCCTGTTTCTTGGTCACGTTGTGAGCGGCGAAGGAATTAAGACCAATCCCGCCTTTATTAATGACGTTAGGGACTGGAATACCCCAACCAGCGTCCAATAACTCCAGTCCTTCATGGGTCTTTGCAACTATTACAGGAGGTTTGTTTACACTTGTATGCGTAATGAGTTCTGTATTAGCCAATCAGATGTGGCTACTTCATTACACAGGGATCAGTTCACAGGCTCTGGTGCGGATGCTTGCATACAGATGACAGTCAACCAGAATGCCTATTACCAACGCAGCAAAAATAAACCAGTCACATTTCAAAGTTAGATAAATTACCGCCAACACCCAGTTCAGTTTCATCCGCTTTACTCACTCTTTCTAGCGTTATATTTTTCTCAAACGCGCCAGCGTCCTGTGCTCATCCCCGGTCCAACGAGATGAGAGAAAAAAAAACTTCCCGCACTCTCTCTCACTGTTCCTCCTCCGGTCACGTGTATCCCTTCTCATACCGGCAGCCAAACACTATTGACTATACAGCGTTAATACCCAAATGACCAATAAAAATAATAACATGAAACCAATAAGAATAGAGTAATAAAAGGCTTACTGTATAAAACCTCTGATAATATTATTTAGCTAAATAATATAAACTTTAAACTTTAATTTGAATCACTGTTAGCGATTGGCTATGGCAGATCCTGAGTGACTCTGGGCAGATCCAATAGTTTTGAACTTTAACAGAGAACCCGCCTACAAGGAAGTAAACGTTTCTCAATGGAGAGAGGCCAGACTCTCTGTACAAATGAAATGTACGAGAGTCTGGTAGAACCAGGCTAAATGAGCAGTATCTCTAAGAGAGATGTAAAGAAAAAGTGCTTGAATTTGAAAAAGTGCTTGAATTTGACCTTGGAAAAGGTGTACGAACCCTGAAATCCCCGTACAGTATGATGCTCTGAATGAGCCTGAATAGTTAACTTATTGAACAAAATATTACCTTACAAAATATGAACTTATTGAACAAAATATTAACTTTATTGAACAAAAAATGAACTTATTGAACAAAATAAACTTAAATCATCTCACACATGATCATAAATATAAATACGTATAACGTACAACTCAAACATGAACATAAATAACATTTAAAAGAAAATTACTCCTGAAATCCGCCTCATCGACTTAACTATATATATTCTAAATTTCACCTCGGCCCTCTTGGCCAGGGTCATCCGTCGCATTGCGGACAAGACAATAAGAAAAAAAATCTTTTTTGCAGCCGGTGCAGCCGACAGGGGTAGATGCAGGTGACCACTCTTCCTGCAATTGAAGTACATAAAAACATTCAACATAAAATGACTTAAAAATAACTTTTTACTACACTACATTTCTGTCAAGGTCCTCGAGTAGGTGATGGTTCTCCTTACTTACTGCGTTTTGCTCCTGACGTTGGTTTTCATGAACTTCTCAAGCGCGGTTGCCTTGATTCTGTACCAGAACGTGTCGAAGACCTTGAGCTCAGGCCTCTTTTTCTCACACACTCTCATGCGTGTCTCCAGCCGGTCTGGAGCGAAGCATCGACCGCACACGTTACAGGGAATCAGCCGCTGAGGAGCGTCGGGAGACTCCTCCGGAGTGAGTTCAACAGGCTGCAGCCGCTTTTCCTTCAGTTGATCAAGTCCCTCTTTAATTTCCCTCTTCTCATGTTTGAGGAGAGATCGGTCCCTTCTCGTAGAGTCACGTGTGTTTTGTTTTCTCACGTCGTCTTCTTCTTTCGCCTGTTTGCTGCTTATCCTGATCCTGTTTTTTTCTCCCTGATAGATGGGATGAACTGATAGGATCTAGTTTCCTCAGTCTTCTGTTGCTGTCTGACTGCAGCTTGATCATTCAGTGTGGGCAAACACGTGTTAAGTTAAGTATCTCTTGATGTTGTGATCTGGTGACATTACTCAAGCTGAACGCTCTCTTGTGGAGGACTGGTTTTAGGGGGAATATTTTGCCTAATTCTACCCGTGACTGATCCGTGTTTTTCATCCTGTGGATGTTGCCAGGAAAGTTCTCTCTCTTGCTCATCTAAAACGTCCAGTCTGGAGCTGTGATGAGTTGCAGAGGGACGGCGCTGTCTGCTCATGCTCTCTCTGTGTAATGTCGGTAGTTTTGATGATTGGGTCTCTCTTTCCCAGAAGTTGTTTGGGATGTTGTGGCATCGTTTGCATGTTTGAGATGCAGCTCCAGCAGAGGTTGTTTGCCTGGAAGTGTTGTGAACCTGTGGACTGATAGAAAACACATATGGACATTTCGGTAACGCTTACAATAAGGTTCATTAGTTGACTACCTTAGTTAATATGAACTAAGAATGAACAGTACTTCTACAGCATTTATTAATCAACTTAGTTAATATTAGTTTCAACATTTACTGATACATTATTAAAATCAAAGGTCGTATTAAATGTATCAAAAGTGACAATACAGACATTTATAATGTTACTAAAGATTTCCATTTCAAATAAATGCTGTTCTTTTGAACTTTCTATTAATCAATGAAAATCTATCATGGTTTCCATAAAAGTATTATGCAGTAGGGGTGGGGGAAAAAATCTATTCATATATGAATCGTAATTCTATGTTTGAACCAATTCACAAATTTCAAAGAGCGATTTTAATGTTTATCAATAAGAGGCTTGCAACGGAGGAAGCATTATGAATGAAGCTAAGTAACTTGACAACAACAGTTTATATCAGTATCTTACAGGTGCAAAACTGGCCCAGTACAGTTATTAATGCCATGACGTGTGGTGCAGATCTGGTCTGTGACGTGCAACACAGACGCACTACGCTTAACCCTCTGAGGTCGGCAATCACGCCGGCGTGATCTGCTCGGTTTTTTCCTTATCAGTTGAATTGAGACCCGAAATACTCTTTTGACTTTGATTTTACAAACAAGTTTCATACATCAATCGATTCTGTTAAATGTGTATTATTTTTGTGTATACTCACAATAAAAACAGAGTGTTGTGCTTTTTGCCAAAAAAAGAAAAATAAACACGAAGCGAGTTCTGCCTACTCTCTGTCATTGAAGTCAATTCTGAAACGCGTCCGAAAATGAACTGTAACTCAGCGAATACTCAGTCAAACAGGCATACAGACACACAGGCATGAATTCTCTTCTTTTAAATGAAGTAATCGTTATAAAAAACAAATATTCGTTTATGTAATATGCATGTAAAGAGAGAGATGTCAGTCGTTCTTATCTCAGCTAATTAAGTTTTAATGTGACTCCGCCCACGGAGACAGCGCGCTATACAAACGCAAATGTGAGGCGATCCATACAAACCTGTGAAACGCCCACATCAGCTGGATAAGGCCGGTGACACACTGGATGCGTGGTGTAAGCGTCTCAGCTGCGTGGCGTGTCCGTTTTTATTTCGGCTCCCATGTTAAGTTTAGAGTTTGCACACTGCCTGCGTGAGCCGCGCGGAAAACACGTGCATGCTAGAAATAGAACCGACGCCTATTTTTGACGCGACACGCAAGCGTCTTGGAAGCGTTTCCATGCAAAATTGAATAGGAAAATCTGTTTATATGTCATTTTGACACGAATACATATTAATAAGTGTCATTTTGATGTTTAAAAGTGTCTAGGTTTTGACATAAATGCAAATATAAGTATTATCGATTTTCAAATACTGCTGTATTGAATGAACAGCTTTTAGCAAACTCTTGCTATACTGAGATGAGGAATATATACTGTATGTGTTTTGTCAAAAATAAAGTCATCAACTAACTAATGAATCCTTTACTTTGAAATGTACTACGCATGATAAAATGTATACTTTAGTTTTGAAAGACGTTGACTAGTTTTGAATAGATTATAAAGTTTTTACTGTACAATAGACTGCCACATCAAATAAGCTTTTGTTTGCCAATTTTGCTCATATGTTAAATATAGTATGTTTTGTCAAAAATAAAGTCATCAAATAATACGTTTTGTATACTTTAGTTTTTACAAAGAAAGATTACACTTGAATTGTTGTTGTAATTGTAACCTTTTTAATAAAAAAATATATTTACAAGGTAGATGTAAACAAACTATTTAAAGGTAAATATAATTTTTTTCTTTAAATAATTTGTATTGTGTTTTATTAGATTTTGGGGAGAGGATAAATATTCCAAAACTGAAAATACAGTATGAGAATTAACTGCACAATTACTAGACATGTTTACCTTGGATATTATACAATTTGCAAGCACAATTTGTGGAAAAATGTAAAAAATTGCGATGCTTCCAACTGTGAACCAATTTGGTAATGTGTTTATTATCATATATATATATATATATATATATATATATATATATATGTGTATATATGAAGAGTTCAGATGCAAAAGCCTCTAAATGCCATCTGAAATTTTCTTCTAGAATGATCGTTTTTATGAAGCTTGTATATTTAAGTTAGCTATAGGCAGTGGTGGAAAGAGTACTAAATAATTGTACTTAAGTAAAAGTATTGCTACTTAAATAATAATTTACTTGAGTACAAGTAGAAGTACTGAAAAATAATATGACTCAAGTAAGAGTAAATAAGTAGTTTGCTTAAAAACTACTCAAGTAACTACGTTACAAAGTACTTTAGTATTATTTTTCTATTTTTACCCAAAATGGGGAGATGATAGCGATATGGAGCGCTAAACACACTCATGTCAATTCGGTTTCATTCATACTGGAAGCCCAGTACACACTGATTCATACCTCGCACAGAAAGTCCACAAGTGAGATTCATAGAATGATTCACTTATGACGTTTCAGGAAATGCCAATATGGATATAATAACATGCAAATAGAGACATTTGACTGAAGAAACATGAAGACAAACACATGATAGCGAGATCTTAGGTATTTTCATAAGAATGATGTATGTCTTTAAAGGGATAGTTCACCAAAAAAGGAAAATTAGCCCCTGATTTATTCACCCTCAAGCCATCCTAGGTGTAGATGACATTCTTCTTTCAGATGAATACAATCAGAGTTATATTAAAAAAATGTCCTGGCTCTTCCTAGCTTTATAATGGCAGTGAATGGCTAGAGAAAATTTGAAGCCCAAAAAAGTGCACCCATCCATGATAAAAGTGCTTCACTTTTACTCCAGGGGGTTAATAAAGGCCTTCTGAAGTGAAGTCATGTGTTTGTGTAAGGAAAATACCCATATTTATAACTTTATAATCTAAAATAACTAGCTTCAGCCAGACGACCGACCATACGCATCGATTTACGGTGGAAGACTAACCCCTGACTCGACGCACAACGTATATATATTATGGAAGAGGAGCTTCAGTTTGTTGCACAGCCCTATTTGTTTAAACCACGAGAGGCGTCTAAGCTTACGATACTCCTACATTCTACATCATACATGTGTCACAGGTTACTCTTGTGGTGCAAGTCAGTTTGCTTAGTATGCGTACGATCGTCTGGTTGGAAGCTAGTTATTTTAGATTATAAAGTTATAAATACTGGTATTTTTCAAAAACCCATGGCTTCGCTTCTGAAGGCCTTTATTAACCCACTGGAGCAATGTGGAGTATTTTTTTTTATCATGAATGGATGCACTTTTTTGGGTTTTAAATTTTTTCCAGCCATTCAACTTGGAGTAGCCAGGACATTTAATTATGTGTGAGTAAATCATGGGCTAATTTTCATTTTTTGGTGAACTAACCCATTAAAGGTGATCTAAGTAACTTTTTTACCTTAACTGAACAGCTTCGGAGTCATTGGAATGGTTATATTGCTTATTTCGGGTTGAATGGTGGTCGTTTCGCACCCCCCGGTGCCCGTGAGCGGAAAATCCGCACTTGCAACTTTGAGCCGGTGGGCCGCCGGCCGCCGCGTCAGGAAGTATTGCGTGATATCAGGTTTTGCGATGTAAACAATTGCTTTACGGCCAAAAGAAATCCGCTAAAATGCGGTCATTATTGCGCTCCCTCACGCTGTTTGAACCCGAATGAAGAAGACGTTTTAAAGAATGTCCCATCTGCTTTGATGTCGTTGATCTACTAGCCTCTGGTGTCTGAGAATCGCCAATGAGTTTTTACAACAGTGTTGTCAAATATCTATTCTGAAGCTGTGGGGGGAGCTCTAGTGAGAAACCTGCGAGCAAAAAGCGAGAATACAGCGAAGAAATCCCGAAACTACTGAGCCCTGCTAATCAACATAGCCTGTATTATAGAATTTAATAAAATAATATATTCTCAAACATGAAACCACAGAAGTAATTTCAAGTAATTTTGATTTTGAAGCAAAACATGATATTAAACTCATATATTGTAGTTTTTGACGGTATGTTAAGCAAACATACTAGCTTTCCCTGTTGTCAAGAGAAAATGTTTTATTACTAATCTTTAAAAGTCCAGGTAAGATCATTTGTTTTTATTTGAATAATTTCATAATTGAATGCAAAGAAGGTTAAGTGAAAGGTCCGATAAAAAAAGAGAGATGCAGTATGAATAAAAAAGTGCCAGTAAAAAAAATAAAAAATAAGTGAGGTATGGTTAACGTTAAATTAAATGCTCTTTTAATTTGCTTTTTTTTCGTTCTACCGAAAATGTGCTGGGAGCCTACTATTGCTTTTACATGCATCTGATTGACAGACAAATCATGCAATCTTATTTCACTGTTGTTGAGGGTTTTTCAGCTTTGTACAAAGTTTGCTTCGTACATTTAGTTTAACTGTATTGTTAAAGAGGGCGAGCTTTACCTTTCAGTTGAACTGTGTTAATGTTTTCAAGACACTTACATTGTTCTTGCTCCATCCAAGCAATAACGGTGTCCATGTTATGAGCAGAGTTTTTTTTTATTTACTTCAACTGCTCAATGCTCTGGTAATATCAATGGGATGACCCATTTCAGAAGTTGCCACAATTACATTTTAAAATCAGAATATGAGCATAGCTCACTTATATTCAATAAAATATTGAAACGTTAGCAATACGGATTCTAAACACGAGCGCCAGTGATTGAATCAAAGCGCGGTTTGAACGCCTCGCCCCCCAGCTGAACTGGAAGTTTTGATTGGTTTTGCACCCGAGTCAGACCTGTCTGTTATTGGCTGAAGCGCAGGGCTGAGGGCTCAGCCTCCACCGCACGCAGTCGTTTGAAAAGTGTTTGTGAAATGTAAGCTCGCTCTGTTGCTCCGTCGGCACCTTTGTCAAAGTACTCTGTACTTTTGGTGAAAAATAAATGTAGCGAAGTTGAATACTTTATTTTATTTCTACTCAAGTAAAAGTAAAAGTACCACAATTTAATTATAACTCAAGAAAGTAGAAAAAATCTAAAAATCTACTCAACTACTGTAACGAAAGTATTTGTAATTAGTTACTTTCCACCACTGGCTATAGGTGACACACCTGAATGAATGGCTCATTAAGTATGCAGGGGCATTGTCTCATCAGGTGTGAACTACTAAATATGCATGATCGTTTACGCCCAATCCGCATATTGCCTTTCCAAACTAAAAGTGTTTCACAAAACTTAAATCAATGTATCGTTTTATGTGAATGATAAGGCAGGATGATTTTCACACCATTTTGAAGAAAAAACTCTAGGCGACGACATCCATTAGTCAAAAGTCTTATTGACACATATTTAGTATGTGTTTTGTGGCCTTATTTGAGAAACTTTCATTTTTAGTTTTTTTCAATAACCATGCATAAACATTATTCTCTCAAAAATGAAAACATGTACATACATGTGGCTCACATATTATGGTAGTCCTGTTTGTGCTAAATAGAGTGTAATTTTTTTTTGCCATTGATATGTTTATAAGCAACTGAAAAAAGCACAAATGTCAGGGCATGTCAGACCATCTCAGGGACCCCGAAAACACCCCAGACCCCAGAGGGTTAAACACTACGTAAACTAACTCGAGGCCCAGAGAGAAGGAAATGAATAGTGGAATAAAGTCGTTATTTTTGTTTGTTTTTGCGCACAAAAAGCATTCTCATCGCTTGATATACTTAAGATTGAGCCACTGTAGTCACTTGGACTATATTAACGATCTCTTTAATAACTTTTCTGGGCCAGCAAGTTCAATCACTTAGATGCCTATGGAGAAGTGATCAGCTCTCAGATTTAATCAAAAATATCTTAATTTGTGTTCTGAAGATGAACAAATGTCTTACGGGGTTGGAACAACATGAGGGTGAGTAATTACTGACAGAATTTTCATTTTTGGGTGAATTAACCCTTTAAGCTTATGTCGTTTTAGTTTCATATTGTTCATTATTAGTTTCATAGGTCATATTGTGCTGCATTACTGTCAGTGCGATATCATTAGTTTGTAAAGCGGTCAATCATCTCACGTGAACCACGTGACCATAAGGCTGTCCTTCTGCAATGACTGTGTATACTTCCTCATTCTGAGCTACGGGACAAACAAAACTAAACACATCTCTTCCTCTGATTCAAGAAGCTAATAAATGCAGGATTCAAGAATATCTGGTTTGTGTGTGTGATTTCTGTTTGATTTTGGTTATTTTATAGGAACAAAGAATGTTTACAGTATGCATGCTAGTAAAGGTAGCCCCTAGCTTCATATAAAATGCTAAATATAACATATTTCAAAATCTTTTTTTGACTTAAAACCATTTAAAAACGCGACCAGAATATAATACAAATACTCGATGGTTTTTTAAAGTGTGAATTATATTGTGTCATCATGTAGCTTGAGGCTACCTGTTGAGCTAATGCTGCAGGAGCTTCCTATTCCATACAATATTTTTTTTTAAAGAATTTTAAAAAACAGTTATTTTTTTGTTGGTTTTCTAACAAGACTTAAGATAATAGATGGATTACTCTTGTATAGTGGAATGACAGAGATTTAGATGGTCAAGCAAAGAATACAGGAATACAGGCTATAATGGCTGAATTCAAACAAAACAATAAGGATAAAAGAATAATGAAAAATAAGTCTCTCTCTTGCAAATGTGTTAAATGTTCATCGATTTACATGAATGGGCCATTCCTCCTCACCAGACATTAGTCAAAAAATGTAAATGAGTATTTACAGGGCAATAAAATATCTGAAAGCATCTTATCAGCCTTTACTAAAACTTCTCCAAAGCCTCCCATGATATGGTCTTACAATAGACTTCATAAAATGCATAATTTTAGAGATATCATCTTGCGAAAAAACGACCCAGAAGACGAAGCTAGACGCAAACCAGCCGCATCGCACTGAAAGAGTACAACATCTCGCAAGTATCTCTCAATCTAAAAGCTGATTTCCTGGTGTCTATCTCTTAGGTCTGTGAATTAAGTTACCCTTTTTCCTCTTTCTTTCTTTCTTTCTTTCTTACATTTCATTTTATTCTGATCACGTATTTTCTTGTTTGGTTAAATGTTTGTTTTATTGTTTGTATTTTTACGTACGTTTGTATTTGTAGCTCATATAATCTCTAGTGTTACATTTATTAAAATCCATGTATACTTTTAACTGTCTCTGTGTTTGAAAGCCCGCTTTTATAAAGTCAATGAAACAAAAGATCTAGCTACAAGCTCAATATTACAGACTACATTGAGTAGTTTTAATTAATAAACTCAGAAAGTTTGATGATTCGTGGCTGGACGAATGATTGATGACCAGACCAGTTACAGGTAATCTCGATAATTGATCAAGTAAATGTACATGCGATTTCTGAATTATTATGACCATGAGTTATGATTATTAATATTTCCAAAATTCCCTATATCCTTGAGCTAATTCACATTTACCCAGAGTCGTATTTGTTACATATTTGTTGTTTTTGTTTTGCTATAGCATTCAGACTAACTTTTTTTTTTTTTGCTACATGCCATGGGATTAATCAATGCATGCTGATGAATAGTGGTCTTAATCTACATACCCTAGTTTTGCACTGATGTAAAAAGACTGACAGTGACACAATAAGACCTCATGTTAGCAAAATATTTTAATCTTTTAACTCTAAAAAAAAAAAAAAAATTTAAAAAAGCATGTATGCTCTTTAATGTTTTATTATAATTTAACTGTCTTCACATAGGGATGGGAATTGATAAGATTTTATCAATAATAATGCCACTGACGATTCTGATTATCGATCCGATTCTTTTAACGATTCTCTTATCGATTCTTGATAGCACTGTGTGGAAAAATGTAGTCATATGCTTTTCAAAAAAACAAAACAACAAGTGGTTTTATTTATTTTAAAGTTTAAGCTTGAGTTCGCAAACTGTACTTTTTATATAATTTATGTAATAAATAGAACCTTATTGTAAAGTGTTACTGATTAGTTATACACCGATTCAGACGTCTCCTGAGTTCACTGTTGGAAAGATCAGTTGTTTTAACCATTCATTAAAATGAATCGGTTCAAATGAGTCATTAGTTCGCGAATTGGACGTGTCGTGCGCGTTGTGTGATTATCCCAGCAGTTAGGACATGGACATCCAAGATAGATTTGTGTCAACATAGAAAACATTTCATCACTGTATAGTTTTTTTTTCGTTTAATTAAAGTGTTGTTTTATGTCAGCTGAATGTCCGGAACGCTTTTCAGAGAAGATAAGGCAACTTATTTAGCACAATTCACACCCAGCAGTAATTCAGGGAAAAAAAATCTCTGAATGTGTAATGGGTAGAGAAAATGACTACATATATTAGTTTAATTGAAAAAACCTTCTTCTGTTTTGTTACTTTTTAAAAAAAGTGAAAAGCCGTTACACTGTTTCAGTTGGGTTGCCGTGGAGACGGTAGCTCAAGCTCTCAGAAATAAACATCCAGCGCTTGAGAAAGACATAATTTTTGTATCTCCACTACTTTCCAACCCACAGGTATATTTGTAAACCTTTCCAATCTCTGTTAAAAAGTATTGTATTTGTATTGACTGTAAACAGTTGTGTCAAGTGAACATCGGTATGTTTAAAGTGTAATATGTAAATGTCTACATATTTGAATGTGCTATACCAATTGTTTCAAAATATAATACAATTGATAGTGTCATTTGTTGATGTATATTTCATGTATTGTACAGTAAGACTGGTATCTATTTCACAGTATGTTATTAATGGGTTTTGTATTTTATCTGATATATACCAATGCTTTACATATTGATTTGTTTATTGTATTCAGTGTAGTTATAGACCATTTCTATATTATATGGTCCATGTAATGGTTCAGTTACGGTTTATGACCTCATCGTATTATTATTGAGATATTTGACTCAGCTCAAGAAATAAACATCCAGCGCTTGAGAAAGACATAATTTTTGTATCTCCACTACTTTCCAACCCACAGTGCTATCCAGCCTGTGGCTTTGTACCTGCCCAGATTCCCCTAGATCTGAGGCCGGTAACAAATGCTCCACATGAAACTTTGGTCTTTTGACCTTTTACCACCGTGTCGATTTATTTTGATTAATATGTGCGAGGGAGAGAGAGCAAGACAGCGCATAGTTTGGAGACGGTGAAGTCGTTTACACAGAGAGTGCGCGCGTTTGACCGGCTCTCTCTCTCTCTGCTCGTTCTTTCAGTTAAACATGCGCCCTGTCACAAACGCAGCAGTTCATCTACATTACTCACTCACCGATCAAATAAGACTTTGGCGGGATAAAAATTTACTTTTGCAGGCGCTAAAACAAGTTCAATGCAGGAAAATTCATGCGTGAGTTTCCATTAGACTCGCACGGTAGCCAGGCGTCTCATCCAATGGCGAGCAGAGCTCAGTTGACACTGTGTGCTTCAAGTTTCTGACGCAAGTGCTAAGATTCCAATTGGCCAAGAGATAAAGTGCTAAGATTCCGATTGGCCAAGAGATAAAGTGCTAAGATTCCGATTGGCCCAGAGAAATGTCAATTATAAGAATTATCCAATAATGTTTCGCAATTCTAGCCTGCATGGCAGTTTCTGTGAGTAATAATACCCCCAAACTCAGGAAACACCATACAAATAAAGCGTACAGAAAAGCAATTGAGCACAGAATATGAAGGTGAGGTGGTGTCAGCTGGAGAGCTCCATCTTACCTGCCCCCTGGAGAGTACTTAATAGCTCCCGCTCAAACACTGACATGGCCGTCCCTCTCTTCTTCCTCATCTGGGGCCTGAAATCAGAGGTGGAAGGGCATGCCTCCTCCAGGTCTCCCACCACCTCTGTGTGAGGTTGAGTGGATGCAGCCACCGGGGTAAGTGCAGGTGGGAGGTGGTTGCAGCCGACGGGGTAGGTGCAGGTGGGGAGGTAGGTGCAGCCGACGGAGGTAGGTGCAGGTGGGGAGGTAGGTGCAGGTGGTGGGGTAGGTGCAGCCGACGGGGTAGGTGCAGCCGACGGGGTAGGTGCAGGTGGGGAGGTAGGTGCAGCCGACGGGTAGGTGAAGGTGGGGAGGTAGGTGCAGCCGACGGGGTAGGTGCAGCCGACGGGGTAGGTGCAGGTGGGGAGGTAGGTGCAGCCGACGGGTAGGTGCAGGTGGGGAGGTAGGTGCAGCCGACGGGGTAGGTGCAGGTGGGGAGGTAGGTGCAGTTGGGGAGGTAGGTGCAGGTGGGAGGTAGGTGCAGCCGACGGGGGTAGGTGCAGGTGGGGAGGTAGGTGTAGCCGACGGGGGTAGGGGTAGATGCAGGTGCAGGGGGGGGGGGGGGTGGGTGGAGGTGACCACTCCCATGTAGAACACGGCACAGCATATTAAAAAGGACATCTTAATGGACTCGGGGTAGGGGTAGGTGGTGCAGCCAATGAGGTAGGTGCAGCCGACGGGGGTAGGTGCAGGTGGGGTGGTAGGTGGAGCCGACAGGGTAGGTGCAGGTGGGGAGGTAGGTGCAGCCGACGGAAGTAGGTGCAGATGGGGAGGTAGGTGCAGGTGGGGGGGTAGGTGCAGCCGACGGAGGTAGGTGCAGGTGGGGAGGTAGGTGCAGCCGGGGGGGGGGGGGGGGGGGTTAGGGGATGGTGGAGGTGACCACTCCCATGTAGAACATCTTAATGGACTCGGGGTAGGGGTAAGGTGGTGCAGCCAATGAGGTAGGTGCAGGTGTGTGGGGTGGGGGTGGGGGTGATGGGTGCAGCCGATGGGGGGGGGGGGGAGTGCAGCCAGCGGGG
Source organism: Vimba vimba (assembly GCA_022828995.1). Classification (NCBI taxonomy): domain Eukaryota; kingdom Metazoa; phylum Chordata; class Actinopteri; order Cypriniformes; family Leuciscidae; genus Vimba; species Vimba vimba. Next base: position 4,318,973 of record CM040826.1, read on the forward strand.
TAGGTGCAGGTGCGGGTGGAACGTGGTCCTCAAACTTTCCTTCCTAACGTATGCATTCCTTTTAGTTTATACTGCTTTTTTATTCAGACCTCCATTATCTATGTTCTGCTTCGCCCTCGTCCCGTGAGCCTGACCTGTGGACACAGAAAGAGAAAACTCAGAAGACAGAGATGTTAAATATCCAGGAAGATCCTGGCTCTGTGTCGGGTCTGGCAGCAGCAGAGGTGGACAGTAACAAAGTTCATTTATTTCCATAATTCCATTCAAAACGTTAAACTTCCATGATTATAGATTCAGGGCCCACAACTTAAACGATTTCAAGTATTTAGTTGTTTATTTGTACATAATTTGGGCTTCCAGCTCATAAAACCCACGAAAACAGGATTTCAAAAAATTAGAATATTACATGAAATCACACAGTAATTACACAGTGATACCATGGTCACTGAACCAGGGTTTGGTTCTTTTGGCAGTGTGGGCAGGTGCAAATCCACTCAACGCAGCCGTCTACCAGGATATTTCTAGAGCACTTCATGCTTCCTTCATTTTCCAGCAGGATTTGCACCTGCCCACACTGCCAAAAGAACCAAAACCTGGTTCAGTGACCATGGTATCACTGTACAAAAAAAGCACATCACAAAATTTCAAAAACTAGAAATATAAAAAATTTGCCAATTCCAAATATTAACCCCCGAGGTCGGCGGTATCGCCGGCGATACCAGCTCGCTTTTTTTTAGCAGTGTAAAAGAAACTCATAAATACTCGGTTGACTTTGATTTTCCATTGGAGTTTCATACATCAATCGATTCTGTTAAATGTGTATTATTTTTGTGTATACTCACAATAAAAACAAAGTGTTGTGCTTTTTGCCAAATATTTGCTATTTGTAAAATTCATATAGCTGACAATCTATTAACATTTTAAAAATGAATTGTTTAATTTAGTTAAATTATTAAGTAATACGCATGCATTTTGTTCCTCCTAAAATATTTTCTTTAATGAATGTTATAATACATTACATAATTGAATATTATAAAACACTGATGTATGCCTGGAATGCTCCAAACATTTGCACAGTGGTGGAATGTAACAAAGTATTTGTACTTCGTTACTGTACTTAAGTAAATTTTTACGTATCTATACTTTACTTAAGTAAAAAAAATAATGCATACTTATACTTTTACTCAAGTAGATTTTTCAGCAATTATCTGTACTTTGTACTCCACTACATTATTAAAATGCGTGTCGTTACATCCTTCCGAAACTTGCATAAAAAATTTTTGGTCGACTGACGTTTTGGCGTTGCTGGCCAATGCACGTTGAAACAGATCGGAGATCTGATTGGTCAAAGAACTCACGCGCTCAGCGCGCGTTTTGAAACAACACAAGCGGAACTGATGTAAATCGAAGAAAAGGACACGGTGGACACCAAATATCAAACATGGACGAAGAGCCAACAGCGTCGACTGAGCTTGAGCCTGTGCCCTGCAGCTCTGATTCTGAGAGACATCCCTGGCCTTATTTAAGCAAGTTATTTGAATTTAAAGGTTCAAAGAATGACTCCTGGCATTTTCAATGTGTCAAGTACCTACCTCAACGCAAAGAACTGTTGGCGTTTAAAAATTTGAAGAAAATATAGAGGCAAGACATGCAATGCTAGTTATTAATATTTAAGTTACAAACTTGCTATGACATGGTGCTATGACTGTTATAGAAAAACGGATGTCAACATAACAAAAATATCACACCAGAATAATATTAGTTTGACGTAAGTTACTTTTTCTGCAAAAAGAGGCAGGCTAGGATCAAAAAGCTTTGAGAACCAAATTTTGTTGAAATTGGACAAAAACTATTGGTAATGCTACGCGGAACCAAATACAGTATTAGGGCTCTAATACTCTCATGTTCTATAGGGGCATTTTGCCCTTTTGACCTTTGATTGCCTGGCCAAAATTTTTATTTGAAGGTCCTTTGTTTTTAAGTTTCTTATCGTAACATCTGCCTTTATATTGACTTCATTGTTTTTCACATAGATTCTGTTTTTTTTTGTCCTGTTAATGTTATGTTGATCAGAGTTCTAAATAGCAATATTGCTTGCATGTTTTAAGAGAAGCACTCACCCTTGTCAAATTTTGTTTGGTGCTTATTTTTTTCTCATTCTAATGTGTTATACATTATTAGCCTAATGCTTTTGGATTTTCTGTAATCAATGGAGTATAAGCCTCAAAGCCCTACGTTTTCCCCATGCAGGCCAAGGTAAAGGACTAAAGCAACTGTTGTTGAGCAGAATAAACTGGTCATACAAATTTAATTGAAGTGTTCAGAATAACACTCACCTGTGTACTTTGAGTTTTTTTTACTGCTCTTAATAGTATAGTAAAAATAAAATAAATTGTATGTCATAATTGGCTTAGCTTAATTATTATTTAATGAGTAATAAGTAAATAACCAGATTTTTACAGTGTGTCAGTATTGCAAAGAGCTTGCACAACAACCCTTTCCAGTACATAATAGAAATTGTTTGTGATTATTACAATTGAACAGCCCAGACATTGAGACAACTGATTGTGTACTTTTACTTAAAAAAATACTTAAATTTACTATAAATTTATAAAAATTTAAAATTTACTATAAATTTAAAAGTATGTACTTGGGACTTTTACTTAAGTAAGATGTTGATGTAGTAATTATACTTTTACTTAAGTATATATTTTGCAGGGTAGTTGTACTTTTACTTAAGTACTAAACTTAAGCAGTTCCTCCACCACTGCATTTGCATAATTCGCAGCTCTTGTGGCCCAGCGGCCCGCAAGGAGTCTCGACCCACCTGCATGAAGGAGTTGAAATGCTGGTCCTTCTTCTGCCAGGATTTGATGAGCTCTAGGGCGAAGGGCTGGTTACTGCAGAAAGTGCCCACTGCTTGCTTGATCTTAGGGCTGCAACAAACGATTATTTTGATAATCGATTAATCGTCGATTATTTCGCCGACTAATCAGTAAGTTTGGAACGATTATTCAGCTTTTTCAATTAGTTAAAACACTGAGTTATACATATTCTAACTATAATATAAAAAAAGAAAATCACTTCAGCTTTTGAAATGGTTGTTTTAGTGAACTTTGAGCCAACTAAACAGGTCATTCTCTTTAAGTTTTCAGATTTCTGTCCAACTCAAATCACACACAAATGCTCTCTAAGCATTGGTTAAATATTCTGTTCTCTTTCAATAGAAAAAAATAAACAAAAATTAATCAGCTGCATTACAGAAAAACTTAATCTGCAAACAATTATTATAGGTTGACATGAGTTAAGTTGATATTATAAAATTGACATGACAATTGAGCTAACAGAGACATTCTCATTCACCTTTTAATTTACAGTATGAAAAAGTAACTGACATGATATTCTTCATAACATCTCCTTTTGTAAGTCTTCATGAATATGGAACAAAATACAGGCAAGTGATAAGACCTATTTTTTACAGTCTATGGATAAGACTGTAATACCTAATAGTGTTACAACAATAAAAACAGCCCTGACTCCTAAGCTCGATCAAGCTTTATTCTATGCAAAAATAAATCATCACATTACTGTAATTATATTATTATTGTTCATATTATTGCTATTATTAGTAGTATCGCATTCTCTAATAAAGAGATTTACTGCTAGATATTTAGCTAGAGCTGGAGAACATTCACCTCTTACCGGCTCGTTGTGCTTTTACATGCATGTTGTGCTTCCGTGAAAAGCAAATTACGCCTTGCATGTATTGCACATGACAGCATTTTTGGTTTGAAGTTTTGTGAAACTTCACACACTGCTAGTTCGGATTCATTTGCACTCCGTCATAATTCGCGCTGTGTTTTCTTCTACTGCAATAGCATTTGCAACGGCTGCATTACACTATAGCGCTACAGCGCCGTATCGGTCAAATCGCGATATTGCAGGACCTTACATTAGGTCACATGGGATCAAACGACTACCCGACAAGATATTTTGTCAACAATTTTTTATTGTCAACTTTGACGACAATGTCGACTAATCGTTTCAGCCCTACTTGATCTTCTCCTCCTCTCCAGCACTGAACTGGAAAACAGCAAGCAGGAGGATTTGTGGGTGGGAGTCTTATCACACAGAGAAGACCAACTACGACGGCCACAGAATACAAGCAAAACACGAGGCCTTACCCAAGACAGCAACTCATCTCCTATGTGGTCGATGAACGACGACTCATTCCTCTTGCGTATCGCTGTCATTTGATCCGCTATCCTCACTGAAATTTAAAAGAGCAGATGCCATGAGACACGTGGTGATTTATCTGAAGAAAATGTATCGGAAGATGACGTACTGTGCAATTGGGATGATTTCCTCCAGGTTGCTGCATATGTCTTTGATGTCAGCAAGGGGCAGTATGTTTTCTCGGGCGAGCTTCAGGTAGAAAACACTGCCTAGGACTTTCAGCATGCGTACATGGGCTTGCTCCGTGTAGAAGAGTTCTGAGAGCATCAGAGGGTTACTTCAAAATGCTTAAACAGCACAATGACTACTGTACCAAAACATCACTCTAACAGAATACTTTGTGCATATTAAGCCTACAGATCTAAAGTGCACCTGCCTGATTCACGTAGTGAAACACAAACAAGATCGTACCATTAATGACTTGTCTCTTGATCTCTTGAACTCACGTCAAGGCCCACAACGGAAGAAAATGAATAGTTGGAAGTAGTGCTGGGCGGTATGACCAAAAATTCATATCACGGTTTTTTTCAAAATGATACCGGTTTTCCGGTTTTTGACGGTTTTTTTTTTTTTCATGAATATTCAGATGTGCAATGCATTTTCAACTCGTTGAGAGAGGAATTGCTGTAGTAAATTGACTTAATTGACTCATTAATGAATATTGTAGAATAATTCCACACTAGTAATACAGGTTTGCATGGCCCCAGACAATGATGCTGTTGTTTACAAATAAGAGCCAGTCATGATTCTAATGAAGTGAGGAATCAGAATGCAAAGACAATTGTAGTCAAATCAAAATACAAAACTTTTATTGTGCAAATTTCACAATGTTTTTTTGTATTTTTAATAAAAACCAATACAAAAAGTAGAACAATAAGAACTTTAAAGTTAAAACAGGTACATTTCACATGTATTCAAGTAAATCTAAAAAGAAAACTTGCATTGCTTTTGAGGTCTATACATTTTTTTTTTAAAGTTATGCAACTTGAATTAGCTATTACTTCCTTCAAAAGTATTACTTCGAAACCAGTATTGAACAAATAAAATAAATATAAAGTGCAACTTGGCTCACAGGATTATCCTGTATAATGAAAACAATAATCACACAAATCTAAAAAGAAAACTTGCATTGCTTTTGAGGTCTATAAATTTTTTTTTTAAAGTTATGCAACTTGAATTAGTTATTACTTCCTTCAAAAGTATTACTTCGAAACCACCAGTATTGAACAAATAAAATAAATATAAAGTGCAACTTGGCTCACAGGATTATCCTGTATAATGAAAACAATAATCACACAAATCTAAAAAGAAAACTTGCATTGCTTTTTAGGTCTATACACAAAAAAAAAATTTGTAAAACGAAATTATGCAACTTGCATTAGTTATTACTTCCTTCAAAAGTATTGCTTCAAAAAAGTCAATATTAAACATATAAAATAAATAAAAAGTGCAACTTGGCTCACAGGAATCAGGATTATCCTGTATAATGGAAACAATGATTGCAAATTTCAACATTTACAAATTTTTTGCCAGGAAAACCAGACGGTCCACAGCATCTGGTTTGAGTGCAGCCCTGTGGCAAGTGACAATGTTGCCACCAGTGCTGAACGCTCTCTCAGATGGAGCACTGGTGGCAGGGATGCATAAATACTGCTGAGCTAGCTTGGCAATGCGAGGGAAATTTGTCTGATGGCATCTCCACCAGTCTAAAGGGTCTGTATCACTGTCAACCTCTGTGGTCTGTAAATAGACTGTCATCTCCATTCTGATGCTTTCCTCTTCTGGCAGTGTGAGTGTGCTGCTGGTGGTGGTGCTCTGCCTTTTGAAAAAGCTTGCCAAAGTCTTTTTTCTTTTTTCCTCAGGAGGAGGAACAGGCTCTGCTTCGGCTACTGCTGCTGCACCAGCAGCCCCTGATAGTGTGTCCTGTTGAGCCTTTATTAGTTGCACTATCTCTTCAACTGCTCTGGATAGAACCCGCTCCACCTTTTCTTTATCTATATACTTGGTTCTAAACCGTGGATCAAGAAGAGATGCAATGTCAAGCAGGTCATCTGTAACCTGATCAGAATATTTCTCATTCAAGTAAGCTAGAATGTTTCTCTTCACATCCTTCGTCAGCTGAGTATCGCTCTCTTCCTCAGCAAGAATGGATGTGTTGAAGAGACTGAGCACTGGCTTGAGATAGGAGACACTGACATAATGCTCTCCTGACAAGGCATCTGTGAAGTCCTGGAGTGGGCTCAGCACCTTGTTGACAGCCTCTAGGACATCCACATCTTGCCAGCTAAGGACCAAGTGCCTTGATTTCTTGTCAGCTTTTAGAACCTGACTAATGGCCCTCTCTTGCTCCAGTACTCTTTGAATCATCATCTGACGTGATCCCCACCTTGTAGGAGTCTCAGTTGTGAGCACATGCTTTGGAAGACCCAGATCGTTCTGAACAATGGCCAGGTCCCTCCTTTTCTTCCAAGAGTATGAGAAGGCTGACACAATTCTTTTGCAGACACCTACTGCACGTTGTATGCGGTCATCTTTCATACCCCTTTCTGTAAAAATGACAAAATAATGACAAAATATTAGTTCACTTTTCCTAATGTTAATTTTTTTTTTTTACTTTTTAGCCCAAATTAATGATATATAAACTAATAATAATAATGATAATAATAATAAAAATATGATGATAATAATAATAATGATGATCATTATTATTATCATTTATTTTCATCATCATTATTAAATCATTATTATTATTAGCATTATTATCATCATGATCCTTATTATTATTATTATTATTATTATTATTCTGTTATAAGAGATAATAGAAAACTCCTTAGTAATATCATTACAGCTATCAAGTATAGTTCACTATTAAAATAACTATTGCTTACCTATGGCTAGGTGAAGCCTGTGACCAAAGCACTGGAGTCTTGTCCAATTGTTCAGTTCGATAGCCTTCTTGATGTTGGCTCCACTGTCTGTAGTGATGGCCACTAGCTTCTGCTCTGAAAGCCCCCAGGAATCAAGTGCCTCTTGCAGGCCTGCTGCAAGTAACTCTCCAGTATGGTCATCGGGAAAGTAGCTTGTCTGCAAACAATGACTTTGCAACACCCATTCGTCACTTATAAAGTGAACTGTGAGGCTGAGGTAAGGCTCCATAGTGCGACTGGACCACATATCAGTCGTTGCAGCGAAGTGGAGGACGGTCGCGAGGTCTGTTTCGAGCTTAGCTCTGTGCTTTTGATACAAGTTGGGGATAGCAACTTGGCTAAAGTACTTTCTGCTTGGCATTTCATACCTAGGATCGAGCGTCTTAATCATCTGCTTGAAGCCTTCTTTTTCCACTGTATTAAGCGGGACCATATCTTTAGCTAGGTGGTTGGTGACTGAGTTTGTAATCTCGATCCACCGTTTGCTTTTTTTGTCATAGCAAGTCCCTCTAGCAAACGCGTCTTGAAGTGACATTTGGCTCGACTTTTCTTTTGCTTTCCCCGTGTTACCTGCTGATGTTGAGGGAGCTGAGCCTGCTGTCTTTAATTTCACACATTCTTGATATTCCAAGACGTGTTTGCGGCTGAGGTGGTGGAGCAAATTGCTCGTGTTGCCGCCTTTCGCAACTATTTTAGCCCGACAGCACTTGCATAATACGGTTGTTTGGTCAACGTCGGATTTTTGAAAACCAAAAAACCTCCAAACAACAGACACGGCTCCTTTTTTTGGCACAAGTTCGTCTGTGTCATTTTCTACTACTACTGCAGCATCCATCTTCGGTGTGACGTCCCTCTGGTGCACTGTTGTTTACCGTCGCTACTTAGAAGTGCAGCATTTTAAAGGGTCCGTCTGAAACTGTCGCGCGGCGCAGCGTAACGTTCGTTCCGGACGTTGTGTTATTAAACACACCGGTATGGCGGTATATTAAAGATGAATATCGTGACGAAAATATACACCGGTTTTCGGTATGAACCGGTATACCGCCCAGCACTAGTTGGAAGGTCAGGAAGCAGACTGGCTAAACCGACCATCTGCCAGCTGTCTCACGTCACCAAGGTCAGATAAATCCCATCACAGACTTTTTCACCTAACTATCATCATATAAACTCCTAAAACCCATTCAAGGGTAAAAATTTGATTCATGTTCAACAAATAAAAAACAGCTATAATACAGATAAATGATAAAGCTTGGGTTACTGAATATTAGATCCCTTTCTTCAAAAGCACTCATTGTTAATGATATGATTACAGACCATAAACTAGATGTGCTGTGTTTGACATAAACTTGGATAAAACCAGACAATTACATTACTTTAAATGAGACCACCCCGCAAGATTACTGTTATAAACACGAGGCTCATTTAAAAGGCAAAGGGGGAGGTGTTGCTGTAATTTAGTATTACTCCGAAGTCTAGTTTCAAATATAATTCCTTTGAAGAGTTGGTGCTTAATGTAACAATATATAGTGTAAATGATAAATCACGTTTAACATTTGTGCTGGCTACTGTCTACAGGCCACCATACAGACTTTATCAAAGAATTTGCTGATTTTCTATCAGAGTTGGTATTGGCTGCAGATAAAGTCCAAACTGTTAGTGATTTTAATATACATGTAGATAATGAAAAAGATGCATTGGGATTGGCATTTAAAGACATTCTTAACTCTACTGGAGTTAGACAACAGGTGTCAGGACCTACTCATTCTCGTAATCATACTCTAGATCTAATATTATCACAGAGAATCAATGTTGATGCCGTTGAAATTCTGCAGCAGATCGATGACATCTCAGATCATTATCTAGTCTCGTGTAAACTTCATTTAGCCAAGGCTACAAAGCAGACTCTGTGTTATAAATATGTTAGAACTATCACTTCTGTCACTAAAGATTGCTTTATTAATAATCTTCCCTAACTTTTGACCTGTACTGTATATGTAGGTGTACAGTATATACAGTATATATACACTCACCTAAAGGATTATTAGGAACACCTGTTCAATTTCTCATTAATGCAATTATCTAATCAACCAATCACATGGGGTGGTCCTGGTCAAGACAATCTCCTGAACTCCAAACTGAATGTCAGAATGGGAAAGAAAGGTGATTTAAGCAATTTTGAGCGTGGCATGGTTGTTGGTGCCAGACGGGCCGGTCTGAGTATTTCACAATCTGCTCAGTTACAGGGATTTTCATGCACAACCATTTCTAGGGTTTACAAAGAATGGTGTGAAAAGGGAAAAACATCCAGTATGCGGCAGTCCTGTGGGCGAAAATGCCTTGTTGATGCTAGAGGTCAGAGGAGAACGGGCCGACTGATTCAAGCTGATAGAAGAGCAACTTTGACTGAAATAACCACCAGTTACAACCGAGGTATGCAGCAAAACATTTGTGAAGCCACAATCTTGAGGCGGATGGGCTACAACAGCCGAAGACCCCACCGGGTACCACTCATCTCCACTAGAAATAGGAAAAAGAGGCTACAATTTGCACAAGCTCACCAAAATTGGACAGTTGAAGACTGGAAAAATGTTGCCTGGTCTGATGAGTCTCGATTTCTGTTGAGACATTCAGATGGTAGAGTCAGAATTTGGCGTAAACAGAATGAGAACATAGATCCATCATGCCTTGTTACCACTGTGCAGGCTGATGGTGGTGGTGTAATGGTGTGGGGGATGTTTTCTTGGCACACTTTAGGCCCCTTAGTGCCAATTGGCCATCGTTTAAATGCCACAGCCTACCTGAGCATTGTTTCTGACCATGTCCATCCCTTTATGACCACCACATACCCATCCTCTGATGGCTACTTCCAGCAGGATAATGCACCATGTCAAAAAGCTCTAATCATTTCAAATTGGTTTCTTGAACATGACAATGAGTTCACTGTACTAAAATGGCCCCCACAGTCACCAGATCTCAACCCAATAGAGCAGTGGTCTCAAACTCGCGGCCCGTGGGCCAAATGAGGCCCGCGTGATGATATTTTGTGGCCCCCTATTTGACATCAAAGTTTAATGTTAGTGCGGCCCACGCGTTGTTCTGAAACACACATTTTTTTTTTGCTGAGTCGTTGCGTGCGGCGCATTTTTTTTAATCACTTATGGGCTACCATAGATAGTCTCGTGACAGCTTCCCGGGGCGTTTGTTGTCAATAATTGTCATAGCCAACCGCGAACGGAAAATATATGCCATCACCCAGTTCCAGTCATGTCTCTCTCAAAACGTGCCGTCAAGAGAAAGGTTGCCGACGAGCACAGACAATTTCAGGAAAAGTGGGAGACGGAATATTTTTTTGTCAAGCACAGGGGCACCCCTACGTGTCTCATATGCACAGAGAAAGTTGCGGTGTACAAGGAATACAACATCAGACGTCATTACTCAACTAGACATGCTGAGGAGTATATAAAATACCAGGGAGATGAGAGAAAGAACCGGGTCGCCAATCTTAAAAAATGTCTATTGAGGCAACAAGATTTATTCAAGAAAGCAAAGAAAGAGAATGAAGCAGCAGTCAAAGCTAGCTACGTGGTGAGTGAAATGATTGCGAAGGCCGGTAAGCCGTTCAAGGATGGCGAGTTCATCAAAAAGTGCATTTTACTAGCTGCAAGTAAAGTCTGTCCGGAAAAGAAGGGTCAGTTTAGCAACATCAGCCTTTCAGCTAACACAGTGGCAGAGCGCATTTCTGACCTGTCAGGAAACATATATAATCAACTGCGTGAGAAAGCCAAACGTTTTTGTGCATACTCAGTCGCTCTTGATGAGAGCACAGATAACACTGACACCGCGCAGCACGCAGTATATGTCCGTGGTGTTGACGACAATTTTGAAGTGATCGAGGAGTTACTCGCTGTGATTCCAATGCATGGTCAGACCACCGCTCAGGAGATATTCCGCCAGCTGTGTGGTGCTATTGAGGATGCAGGTTTACCATGGAAGAGTTTAGCTGGAATAACGACCGACGGAGCGCCATCAATGACAGGAAGGAAAAATGGACTGGTGGCACCTGTTCAAAGAAAATTGGAAGAGGAGAATGTGGAGGAGGCCATTGCTCTGCACTGCATTATCCATCAGCAGGCCCTTTGCAGCAAATGCCTGAGGTTTGACAATGTGATGTCTGTTGTTGTGAAATGCATCAACCATATCAGATCTAGGGGCTTAAAGCACCGGCAGTTCCGTGCCTTTTTGGACGAAATAGAGTCAGAATATGAGGATGTGCTCTACTTCACAGAGGTACGTTGGCTCAGTAGGGGAAACGTCTTGAAGAGGTTTTTTGAGTTGAGAGCAGAAGTGAAAGCCTTCATGGAGAAGGATGGGACGGCTGTTCCTGTGTTAAGTGATCCCAAATGGCTCATGGACTTAGCTTTTCTTGTTGACATCACACAGGAGCTGAATGTACTGAACAAAAAGTTACAAGGCCAGGGGCAGCTTGTGAGTGCTGCCTATGACAATGTGAGGGCATTCTCCACAAAACTTGTGTTATGGAAAGCCCAGCTCTCTCAGACAAACCTCTGCCATTTTCCAGCATGCAAGGCACTCATGGATGTAGGCACACCATTCATTGGTGAGAAGTATGCTGATGCCATTATGAAGCTACAGGAGGAATTTGATCGCAGGTTTGCAGACTTCAAGATGCACAGAGACACTTTTCAAATTTTTGCTGACCCCTTCTCCTTCGAAGTGCAAGATGCTACTCCTGTACTTCAAATGGAGCTCATTGACCTGCAGTGCAATTCTGAACTCAAAGCCAAGTTCAGGGAGGTGAATGGAAATGCTGACAAGCTTGGACATTTTTTGAGAGAATTGCCACCCACCTTCCCTGAGCTCTCCAGGATGTTCAAGCGGACCATGTGCCTTTTTGGGAGCACATATCTATGTGAAAAGCTCTTCTCCACCATGAACTTCAATAAGTCAAAGTACAGGTCCAGACTTACTGATAAGCATCTTCAAGCCACACTGAGGGTTTCAACTGTTTCCTCCCTCAAGCCAAATGTGTCTCAGCTGTGTGAGAGGAAGCGCTGCCAGGTCTCTGGCAGCAAGGAGTAGGCAAGAGAAGCCTATGTTCTAAAGAACCGTTCATGTTCAGAAGGACAGCTCATGAAGAACCGTTCATGTTCAGAAGGACAGCTCATGAAGATCCGTTCATGTTCAGAAGGACAGCTCATGAAGAACTGTTCATGTTCAGAAGGACAGCTCATGAAGAACTGTTCATGTTCAGAAAGACAGCTCATGAAGAACTGTTCATGTTCAGAAGGACAGCTCATGAAGAACTGTTCATGTTCAGAAGGACAGCTCATGAAGAACTGTTCATGTTCAGAAAGACAGCTCATGAAGAACTGTTCATGTTCAGAAGGACAGCTCATGAAGAACTTTTCATGTTCAGAAGGACAGCTCAAAGGACAGCTCATGAAGAACTGTTCATGTTCAGAAGGACAGCTCATGAAGAACTGTTCATGTTCAGAAGGATCACAGAAGGATTGTTTCATGTTCATAAAATCGATCACAGACACAAGAACAAGCAGCGCGAGCCTCAACAGTGTTACCAGAAAAGGCCTACATTATCATTATCAATAGCTGTTTATGTAATAAAATCTGAATCAATCTGGCGATTCGATGCTTCACTGGTTATTTGACGGACATTAGGTCCGTCAGACTGGAGAAATTTTTGCGGTAACGTGACCAGAAATATTTAAGACCTATCAAATCTGAATTTAAGACATTTTAATACTTTTTAAGGCCTTTTATTAGGAAAACTTTATTTAAGACATTTTAAGACTTTTTAAGGACCCGCGGCCACCCTGTAAATGATAGCAACTCACCAGGACACTTCACCAACTCTCCACTCATTCTCCTCGGACCATGCATTTAATTGGCTTTGATGGCCATCAGTTCTTGGCAATTCCTCATTAGCCCTCTCACGTCTGGCAGGATTTGAAATTACACGGCTGCAGGCCATCATACATGTTGGCTCTTGCCACCTCTTCCTCATCCCAGTCAGTCGCCATAGTTCTAATACTAGGCTGAGGCTCCTTTCCTCCACTTCTCCCCAACGTGACGTCATCACCGAATTGCGAAAAAAAAAAAAAAAAAAAGTTAATACCAAAAACATAAAAAACTGGTCTTTAAGACCATTTTTGAGACATTTTAAAAATGATATACATATCTTGAGTGATTTATGTACCCATTAATCGGCAGTGGTGGTTAACCTGCAACATGGGCTTTAACATCTGTCTTCTGAGTTTTCTGTTCCTGTGTCCACAGATCAGGCTCACGGGACGAGGGTGAAGCAGAACCCAAATGATGGACGTCCGTATAAAAAGTCAGTATAAACTAAAAAGGAATGCATACGTTAGGAAGGAAAGGAACTAATACAGATTCCAGGCTCACGGGACGAGGGTGAAGCAGAACCCAGATGATGGACGTCCGTATAAAAAGTCAGTATAAACTAAAAGGAATGCATACGTTAGGAAGGAAAGGAACTAATACAGATTCCAGGCTCACAGGACGAGGGTGAAGCAGAACCCAGATGATGGACGTCCGTATAAAAAGTCAGTATAAACTAAAAGGAATGCATACGTTAGGAAGGAAAGGAACTAATACAGATTCCAGGTTCACAGGACGAGGGTGAAGCAGAACCCAGATGATGGACGTCCGTATAAAAAGTCAGTATAAACTAAAAAGGAATGCATACGTTAGGAAGGAAAGGAACTAATACAGATTCCAGGCTCACGGGACGAGGGTGAAGCAGAACCCAGATGATGGACGTCCGTATAAAAAGTCAGTATAAACTAAAAGGAATGCATACGTTAGGAAGCAAAGGAACTAATACAGATTACAGGCTCACGGGACGAGGGTGAAGCAGAACCCAGATGATGGACGTCCGTATAAAAAGTAGGGTTGGGTATTGGTTAGGTTTTATCCGATACCAGTACCTACTCGGTATTTTTCAAACGGTTCCGGTGCTTAAACGGTTCTTGAAACGGTACTTAAGAAAACTAAACCGCACACACTTTATCAAAAAAATAATACCTGTGTGTGTGTGTGATTTTCTGAAAAAGATTTTCTGATTTCTGATTAAATGAAAAATTGTGCCGTCTAAAAGGCTACTGACGTAGCACAAAACACTTGAGTTAAGATAAAAATTTCGTCTTCTCATATTATGACTTTTACAAAACAGAGAAATATCTGACACTGAGCAGAAATATTTAACACACACAGTATAGCCATATAAATATACTTGATATTGATATACTTCATACTTGATATTCAAGATTTGGCATTAAAATACTAGACTTACCCGAAGAGGAACACTGGCAGCTGAACTTGAACTTTAGTCAAGCGTGTCAGAGGTTTTGGGTTCTAATCCGCATTCGTAGTTTTTTATTTATTTATTTATTTTTTTAAACCGATTATGCTCATCAGTGGTTGTATATCAAGCAGGGACACTTTGTGTCCATTATATTTTGAGATTTCACCAGAATGAATAGATATGAGGCGCCGTCTAGGGCTTAAATCAAACTTTATTCACGCACCTACGAAACCCTTGCATACACATGTAGGTAGTCACACATACATGTATACTGCTGAATGCTCAAACTAATACATATGAAATGCACAACTTCTAAAGTCGCTCACGCACACACACGCAAACTCTACACACACGAGACGCGCGGAACTCTCCGCGCACATACTCATCTAAGACGCGAGCACACACACACACACACACACACACAGAAACTCTCCGCGCACATACTCATCTGAGACGCAAGCACACACACGCAAACTCTACACACACGAGACGCGCGGAACTCTCCGCGCACATACTCATCTAAGACGCGAGCACACACACACACACACACACACACACACAGAAACTCTCCGCGCACATACTCATCTGAGACGCGAGCACGCACACACAAACTCTCCGCGCACATAATCATATAGACGGCGCCTCATAAATAGATCGATCTCCGCAACGTATTGAAGCGCGCGTCCGAGTCAAGACAGTGCGGTGTGCGCGAGCCAAGAGAAAACACTGTATCCGCGCCACTGATCGCAGCGGCAACAAGCACTTTGATCACTTGATTTAAAAAACACATTTCAGCGATAGATCTCTTATTTAACAAACGAACTAAATGAATGCTCTGCTGGTTAACTGGAGATGTTTTATTATTGGATCATTCGTGCCGCGAGATGTTTTATAGGGGGCGGTAAAAAACGTCAGGAACCGAAATCAGGCACCGAAAGTTTCTTTCTTATTCGGTCTGGTTACTACCGTTTACGTCGGAACCGGTTCCCTATTGGAACCGAGTTTCGGTACCCAACCCTAATAAAAAGTCAGTATAAACTAAAAGGAATGCATACGTTAGGAAGGAAAGGAACTAATAAAAAAAAAATAGATGCATAATAAACCTATGGAATATTTGTGATAATAAATTAATTGTGCATTTCACTCTGTAAATTCAACACGTAAATAATTATATAATTTAAAATGAATGATGTATATGTATTATTTCAACTATTGTAATAATATCTGAAATCTGTACCTTTGTAATCATGAACAGAACAAACAGAAACAAATGGTACCTGACTATTTTTTTTTAAGAAATGTCGGTAACACTTTCCAATAAGGTTCATTAGTTAACATTAGTGTATAACTAACATGAACTAACAATGAGAAATACATTTGTTACAGTATTTATTAATATTTTTTAATGTTAGTTAATAAAAATACAG
This sequence comes from Vimba vimba, assembly GCA_022828995.1. NCBI lineage: Eukaryota > Metazoa > Chordata > Actinopteri > Cypriniformes > Leuciscidae > Vimba > Vimba vimba. The sequence goes on from CM040826.1 coordinate 4,334,926, forward strand.
CTGTTCATTGTTTGTTCATGTTAGTTCACAGTGCATTAACTAATGTTAACAAATACAACCTTTGATTTTAATAATGTATTAGTAAATGTTGAAACTAATATTAACTAAGATTAATAAATGCTGTAGAAGTACTGTTCATTATTAGTTCATATTAACTAAGGTAGTTAACTAATGAACCTTATTGTAAGCGTTACCGAAATGTCCATATGTGTTTTCTATCAGTCCACAGGTTCACAACACTTCCAGGCAAACAACCTCTGCTGGAGCTGCATCTCAAACATGCAAACGATGCCACAACATCCCAAACAACACTTCTGGAAAAGAGACACCCAATCATCAAAACATCGAAATTACACAGAGAGAGCATGAACAGACAGCGCCGTCCCTCTGGAACTCATCACAGCTCCAGACTGGACGTTTTAGATAAGCAAGAGAGAGAACCCCTCCACCTACCCCTACCCCCCAGATATAAAATATGAGTCACGGATCTGGGCCAGATCTGTGTCTGATTCGTAATTCCAACCTGTTCCGGTATTGGGCCGTTGGAAAGAATGAGCCCGGCCCAGGTCCGTTTAGCGGATCTGCGCCAAATGCTAATGAAGATCTGGCCCAAATACATTTTGCTGTCTGGGAATGATGCATTAAATTAATCAAAATTGTAACAATGTAAAAGTCTTTACTATTTCAAATAAATGATGTTTAGAACTTTCTATTCATTAAATAATATTGAACAAAAATGTATCACAGTTTCCACAAAAATATTAAACTGTTTTAACATTGGTAATAATAAAAAAAGAGATACATGTTTCATATTAGAATGATTTCTGAAGGATCATGTGACACTGAAGACTGGAGTAATGATGCTGAAAATGGCTTTTTTCTCTCTGCCCCAAACTGGCTCGCTCGGCATGCATGAAAGGAAATGTGTTCAGAGTTGTCTTCACTGTAATGCACACACAATACAACATTAGCCTAAATCCTGCAATTGCTAGAGACATTAATAATGATTAATTATTAATAATGTTTATTTGTGGTAGTCAAACCCGGTGCTTAAGGTGAAGTAGAGAAAACACTAACACAATATAATTGTATTAACAACATGGCTTCAAAAAAACCAATACCACCTTCCGTAAAATCAGTGCGTCTTGCCATGTTATTTAAATTAAACCGATACTTGTACATCTTTTTTTATTTCCTGTCTCATACAATGGTGATATGAAGAAATCACATTTCGTGAATCATTTAATTCATAATTCATTCCACGACCTGTCGCAACAGCTGTGCATTATCAACCAATTCATTTTTGTTTAAATGTTGTGGGGTTGTTTGAGTGCTAGCATAAAGACCAGCGTAATTTAGCAAAACAATCAATTCAGGGACATTGCAAGATACATGATGTGTTTTTTTTTCTTCCATGCATTAAAATATTGGCTTTATGAAACTGCTCAGCTTTTCCAGTTTATAAAGATTTAAATGACATATACTCCAACCAATACCGACTTTGAACACATTTCCTACCATGTATACTTATGATAGATGATTGAGCCTATCAGAGTAGGTATGAGGCAGAGCGACACGCGCAGCCCCAGGGCTCACAACATTTCAAAATCGCTGGTAGTTCTTCGGGCAGGCACTCTTCAGATATTGGTAGCCCGAAATTAATTTTACTAGCCCAAATAAAAGGACCATTTTTAATGTAGAAAATTGGTTAGGAGTCAAAAACATGAATCAAAAACTTTTTCAAAACACAAATATCATCAATTGGATATAAAATAATCAAATTAGAATCATCAATACAAATATGCATCTGGTTCTAACTGAAGTGAAATGTGTGTGACCAGTGTGAACATGAATCAGTGTGTGTCTGTGGCTCAGCCCCCAATGAGGGTATGATGAAAAAAAACAAAAAACTAGTTTCATTAACATGCAGATGGCAGGGTTTTATCATCACTGAGGTCCCAAATGTGAGGTAGGCTAGTTAGGGGGATTCGGGGAAAATTTTGATTTCTCTGATCTACATATGTGCATTTTAAGATGTTTTAAAGGCCAAAAAAATGGATAACAATAGCTTTAAAACCCTCATCAGCATCACACTCTTTTTCTCTTTGTGTTTCTCTTGCTCGGTCTCTTCCCCTCCTAAAGCTGAGCTTTGACTGATATAGGCTTTTCATTTTTGTCTGTCAGTGAAGAAAGTAAGACAGAAAATGAACTCAGCGAATACTTGCCACACAGATATGAGAGATATATCGAAAGCTTGGTGTCTATTTTTAAATTATGTAATTCATATCAAAAACAAATATTCTGGAATGGAATTGATTTGTTCCTGGTGATAACATCACTGATAGCATAGTGTCAATGGCGGTTGAGATGAAGTTCCTGGGAGTGGTCAGATCTCAGAGGATTCTGCGCACACTGCGCCCCCTCAGGTACAGCAAGCAACTGCAAGCATTTTTTTTTTGGTGTTATCCAATGTATGCTATTATAAACCAAGCATATTTATATGCTTGGTTATTATTTATCAGAAGGGCCCCCTCCCTTCTGACAGGGTTATAAGTCAGGCTCATGGGGTGAAAAAGATGTCTGACAACTTGATATCATATCTTAAGTCCATTAAGATGTCCTTTTTAATATGTCCTTTTTAATATGCTGTGCCGTGTTCTACATGTATGGCTTCCTGGCATACAAAATATATGGCATACAAAAAACAATCACATCAAGAAGTTCCTCTTAATTGTGCAATTAAATGAATTTCGATTTCGGCTCCCAATGATCACCAAAAGAGTACAATCGAGTAAAAACGATTATTTTGCCATGTTCTGTTTTGAAAGAATGCTCTAATTTTGTCTTGTGTTCTGAATGCACATCCGCCCCTCCCGATGCCATAAACTCTCTCAGCTTGAATGTTTAAACTGATAAGATTTAAAGAAGTGAAAATGATAAACTTTAGTTATGATGCAATGCTGGCCCGATTGTAGGAATTTCCCGCATTATAAGTGGTAGACCTGCGGGAATTATTAAAATACTCATTGAAGTATTATCTGTTATATTATTTATTTTAATAGTTCAAAAAGTACAATCAATGTTCAAATTTCGATTTTTTAAGAATTGTTGAAAGGCGTCTTTGGTAACACTTTACAATAAGGTTCATTAATTAGCATTAGTTAACTACCTTAGTAGGCCTGTCGCGATAATTAAATAACCGTCTGATCGCGATTATTTGATCTAACCGCGATTGTTTCAGACAAACGCGATTATTGCGCTCTTTTATAGGCCTACGGCACAAGGGGGAGTCATGGACCAAAATTAATAGACAAGCACTAATTACATTTTCCAGCAACATATTCAAAGTCATCTGAAGCCATTTCATAGCTTAATGTGAGGGACAGTAGTATATTTACATTGTTAAATTAAAGTTCACAAACTCGTCTGCAGCTGTCAATCATTCCGTTCAGCATTCAAACAGCGCGCGTCGTCCGGTTACGACAGGATACACGGTAAAACTTTCTGCATTGTGACATTGACGTTATAATGCTTGATCTGTAGATAAAGGTCTGTGGATTTGCATAAAATGACTTTATTTTGCTGGAGTTTTTTGCTGTTTCTAAATGACTCGCTTGCTACCGTGTGCCTACACAGCACAAGGACTATGAATTGGCATCAGACGCACAATAACTGGAGTTTAAAACTGTGAAGAAATAAATGATCAATAAACTGTTGCCAAATTTCATAATCGTGACAGGCCTATACCTTAGTTAACATTTACTAATAATGAACAGTACTTCTACAGCATTTATTAATCTTAGTTAATATTATTCACCATTTACTAATACGTTATTAAAATCAAAGGTTGTATTTGTTAACATTAGTTAATGCACTGTGAACTAACATGAACAAACAATGAACAGCTGTATTTTTATTAACCAACATTAAAAAATATTAATTAATACTGTAACAAATGTATTGCTCATAGATAGTTCATGTTAGTGAATACATTAACTAATGTTAACTAATTAACCTTATTGTAGTGTTACTGTGTCTTTTTAATAAATGCAACACGTTCCCAAAGTCATGTGAAATAATCGTGTTACATAATCGTGATTTCAATACTGACCAAAATAATCGTGATTATGATTTTTTCCATAATCGAGCAGCCCTAGTTCCTCTTATACTATAAACAATTCATCTTTTCAACAGCCTCCTAAGACTGTAACTTAGACATAATGTAATAATAAATTCATTACAATAACCTTTGACCCTTCACATTTGTTATCCAGACTTTTTCTTGAATCTCCAAAAGCAGTCTTCATCTTTAGCCACCACCATGTCTAACGACCTTCAGGAGCTAAAACTATGTTATAGACATATGTTATCCGGCCCACATCTGGCACTTGTGGAATGCGGATCTGGCCCACATGCAGCGTGGAATGATGGCACTCGGGCGGACCGTTCCTGTTTGCCAGATCTGGATCAAAGTCACAAGAAGTTTTTTAATTTTGCACTTTTGGTTACCATTAACTCAAAATGAAAATGTTAAACTACTTTATACAGTTGGTCTTTTGACAGACAATCCAATTTCTCCACTGTAGGAGATCCCAAAAAATCCTGTAGTTGATCCACTTTATCTGAATTAAAAGTGTCAACTACCAGTTTCTTTATTTGAATGCCAATTGAGATATGAACAAAGACTCAAAAAAATTGTTTTTTTTTTTTGCGTTGTCACTTCCACAATCTTTTTGAACGCACCTGGACCAGAGTGAGGCAGACGGCACTCAGGCATGTGATTGGCTAAGGACAAAAAAGCAGGAAAATATACTGAGACGACCAACCTGTGATACTTTTAGGATACTTTGATGAATAAAAAGTAAAAAAAAATTAATTAAAAAAGAAAAAAAAGAAGAAGAAGAAAATGTTTTCAAAATAGAAATCTTTCAACAATATACACTACTGGTCAGTTATTTGGGGTCAGTAATTTTTTTCTTTCTTTTTTTGAAATAAATCAATACTTGTATTCAGCAAGGATGTGTTACATTGATAAAAAAGTGATAGTAAATAAGATATAGATATAAGAAAGAATAAGAAAATATATATTTTTTATTTTGAATAAATGCAGTTCTTTTTAACCTTTATTCATCAAATATATTAGGCAGCAGAACTGTTTCCAACACTCATAATAAATCAGAACATTAGAATGATTTCTAAAGGATCATGTGATTGACTGGATGTCACATGTGACACTGAAGACTGGAGGAATGATCCTGAAAATTCAGCTTTTCATCACAGAAATAAATGATAATTTAAAGTATAATAAATTGAAAACCAATTATTTTAAATTGTAATAATATATCACAATATTAAAAATGTTTCTGTATTTTTGGTCAAATAAATGCAGGCTTGATGAGCAGAAGAAACTTCTTTCAAAAACATTAAAAATAGTAATGTTTCCAAACTTTTGGCCTGTACTGTATCCCCCCAAAACTGCACAACTGTAGAGTAAAACATTTATAAAAAAGTGATAATAAATCACGTCTTAAAACTGACATGATTGTTACAAAATCACACAGTCTGGGGCCTCTGGAGAACTCAGAACAACTGTTAACATTAAGTTTAAGGTAAAAATAACTGCCATGAAATTATAGTATCTTACTCCTATGCAATTAGATAAACTGTTCATTCACTAACTTACATTACTTTACCTCTGTCTTTATCCCCTTTTATCCTCTTCTCTTCTTTTTGGCACTGTATCTATCGCAGACTATAATGCTCATTTATAATGTGTCATGTAAATTCGGCCATCCGTCACAATCAGGAAACTTTCACCATGTCTAGAACTGGCGCGAGCTGCCAGGCCCGTTTCTACGAGCTGTGTTAAGCGCCCTCAAAAAAAAGCAATGCTGTCTACATTGGATGCGGCATCGCGCACGCTACACAACAAATTACCAACAACTGATCGCGCGCGCGCTCTCTTTCTGACGCACTTCAAGCACTGGCTGGGCGGGGAAAGATTGCATCTCTTTGCCATCTGTAACCATGTTGACGTGCCGCCTGGTGTGGCCCTGTTGCGCGGGGACGGCGATTCGCGGCGATTGTGGTTCCGTCCCGGGTTACCATAGTGACGGCTGTGAGATGCTCCACCCCCCTCCCCCTCCTTTTTTTTTTTTTTTACAGATCTGCATGATTCACGTAGGTCACATTTTCAGGTCGGAAAATCCGGAATTCCGGATTAATCCGGAAAAATCACATCCCTGGGCACTATAATGCCAGAAGACAATTAAGAGCCGTCCTGTATCTAAGCTCATAGATCAACTAAATAAACTCAACCCTAGTCTTCAGTTCGCCCACATGCAGCTCAACGGCTAACCCGTCTACCCGCGTCCGACGCACCAAAAACAACAAACTAAAACAACAAACTAAAACAACAAACAGCATTTAAGCGCTCTACAGCCTATCACAGGATTGCACGAGGCTCTGGCGGTCTAAACCGCCTCATTACTTCTGGGCAAATATAGTGCAATCTCTCACTCTCCTCCAGTCATGCACGACTCGACCCGTCAACGTCCCGATACTTTCACTGCAGGACGATGTGTTCCTCTCCAAACTCAACTCTTCCATATGGCTTTATCCAAACACTCCCCCCAAAGATTTATTACATACCAAATATCCAAACTCGTTTAACTCTCTCTCTCACACACACCAAGCGGTGATTCAGGAAAGGTAATGCTGTGGATTGTGGCACTGAAAGGAGCTGTTGGATCATGTCATCCACGGGACCAGATGTAAAGGTACAGTATCGCCACATCTTTCTCTGAAAGGAGCATCAGATCTCCGTCTCCTCCGTCACAAGTAGTTCAACAACCTCTGGAAGAAACAAAAAAAGTATTTAAACATCCAAACATTTGATATATCTTAAGACACATATTTTAACATTTGGTGAGTGTTAATTGTCAATTGCTGACAGCTGACGTCTTGACCTAAAATGATCGATCGATCGATAGATATAGATACTATTGCTAATGCTTTGTGCACTGAACAGTTCCAGGACTCAGTTCAGACTGAGGCTGATTCTCTCTGTCATGAGTCTGGTTCTTTTCTCTGGCTTTTCCTGTCCTCTTTCCCCCTCTGCTGGTCACTACCTCTCTTTTTCCCTTTTTCCCTCCTCAGCTGACTCTCATTAGCTGTTATCTTGCTGATTCATTTCACCTGTTCTCTCCTCTAGTCGCTTGGTATTTAATGTTCCCTGTTTTCTTGCCTTTTGCCGGATTATTTCGTTAGAGTATGACGCTGGTGGCAATCTACGAACCCTGCTGTTCCTGTCCTGTCTTGTCTTGTCGTGTCCCAGTCCTGTCTACAATCTGATTCAGGTCAGCTAAGCCATTTCACTATCTATTAATCTTCTCTTCTACTCTGTGTCCAGCCCACCCGCTGTCGACGAACGCCCTGAGCTGTGTTCTGTTCTTTGCTGCCGCCCAGCACGAGGAGACGAGAGGTCTAAAGTCTACTAGCTGTCTCCCTGAAATCTGCTGCATTCCAGCCACGAACGAGAGAGTTATGAGAGAGCTGCTGACCCATTTACGGGGGACCTTCTTCTGAGACCGACCAGTTATCTTTTCAAGAGACTTGTTAACAATCTACCTGTGTTCCTGTTTGAAGAGAGTGAGACTATTTAATTTGCATAACCTGCAGCTACACCTGTGTTCCTGTTTGAAGAGACAGTTATTTCTGCATAACCTGCAGCAACCTGTGTTCCTGTTTGAAGAGACCTTTTTCACTGCTCTCTCAATAAACTCTAACCTTTCAATTGCATTTGGATCCTATCTCTTCCTTATCACACTCTCACCCTGGACACACTTTTTGAGGCGCTCCTTCAGGCAGGAGTCGAGACTCGAACCTCACGCCACAGTTTTTTCCGTCTGCAACTGGCCTCATCAGCAGCACTTAGAAGAACTTGAAGTTGTATTCGTCCACAGGCCTCTTCCCTTTCTCCTCTTCTTATCGCTAGGAAAGCAGTGAAGACTAACATCGCTTCTCTTGTTGCCCTGCGACTGGAAAAAAAGCAGCACAATGTGGCATCGTATCAGCATTTTATTTTGCGAGTTGTGTTGTGGTAAAAAAAGCAACAGGTACAGCGCCAGTAACGTTAGCTCACCACCGACGGTGCCGAGTGCAACCGTTTGACGTCATCGACCCAGAATGCACTGCGCGCCTAAAATAATGGCGACGCCCATCGTTCAAACTACGATGTGGATTTTTTAAATAACGTAAATATTTCATGGGTTTTCAACTACATTTTTCATTAGGAGACATCATTTACGTTATATTAGGCCATACTAGTCTTAAAGGGGACCTATTATGCAAAATTCACTTTTATAAGGTGTTTGAACACAGATGTGTGTCCAGTGTGTAAATAACCATCCTATAATGGTAAAAATCCAGCCAATACTTTTTTTTTTATAATCCCCATATATCATTATCATTCTAACAAGCTGTTTCAGATTTCCCCCAACTCCTCCGTAAGAGTATAAGTTTACATGGTAGGAAATGTGTTCAAAGTCAGTACTGTGCAGACTAACTTTTTTTTTTGCTACATGCCATGGGATTAATCAATGCATGCTGATGAATAATGTATACTAATAATAATTAATCTGCATACCCTAGTTTTGCACTGATGTAAAAAGACTGACAGTGACACAATAAGACCTCATGTTATTTAAATGTTTTAATCTTTTAACTCTTAAAAAAAAAAAAATTGTAAAAAAACATACGTTCTTTAATGTTTGATTGTAATTTTACTGTCTTCACACAGGGATGGGAATTGATAAGATTTTATCAATAATGCCACTGACGATTTTGATTATCGATCCAATTCTTTAACGATTCTCTTATCGATTCTTGATAGCACTGTGTGGAAAAATGTAGTCATATGCTTTTCAAAAAAAAAAAAAAGTGGTTTTATTTATTTTAAAGTTTAAGCTTGAGTTAGCAAACTGTACTTTTTATATAATTTATGTAATAAATAGAACCTTATTGTAAAGTGTTACTGATTAGTTATACACCGATTCAGACGTCTCCTGAGTTCACTGCTGGAAAGATCAGTTGTTTTAACCATTCATTAAAATGAACCGGTTCAAAGGAGTCATTAGTTCGCGAATTGGACGTGTCGTGCGCGTTGTGTGATTATCCCAGCAGTTAGGACACTGACATCCAAGATTTGTGCCAACATAGAAAACATTTCATCACTGGATAGTTTTATTTTGTTTAATTAAAGGGGACATATCATGCTAAATCCACTTTTTTAGCCCTTAAATGCATTTTGTTGTATATTTGGAGTGTTTAGAAGTACAGAAAATATGAAATTATTCTCTTCAGGTGCTTCGTTGATATCTTTATATTCTGTTTTGGCCCTATTTTTCAACCTGTTCCGATTTTTCTGTTATCTATGACGTTTTGTGAACTAATACGTCACAGTATTTGCAGCGGAACTGCCAAATAAGGGCATTGACTTCCGGCCCAACACTTCGAGCAATCCGCCATTTCTATTTCTCACTGCAATTTTGTAGTCCAAGCTAAAGGATGCAGAAGTTACGAGAGGGTAAGTTAAAATGTTCGGTTGTTGGATGTAGTAACCCACACACTTCATTACACCGTCTAATGTAGATAAACTGCCGCGCTTGTGTGTCAGGACGCATATGTTTAACTGAAAGAACGAGCAGAGAGAGAGACCCGGTCGCGCGCGCGCTCACTCTCTCTCTTCAGAGAGGCGAAAGTGTAAACAAGACATCACCGTCTCCAAACTAGACGCTGTCTTGCTCTCTCTCCCTCGCACATATTAATCAAAATAAATCGACACGGTGGTAAAAGGTCGGAAGACCAAAGTTTCATGTGTAAATACAGTAACGCACCATTGCGATACATCCATATGAAGACGTTGTTCTGCAGGTTCGTCGTCTTCATTTTTATCTCGCTCCGGCTCCGACATGTAAGGCTGGATGGACAAGTCTTCCGTTGTTGACATTTTGTTAATAACGTGTGAATAAAAAGTTTCTGTGCCGCTAGATAATCGTATCTCTGCTATCAAACTACAAAAATGGCTGAACAGGGTGGAGTTGAACCTCTGCAACCTGTAGAGGGGGCGGGGTATGAAGTGTCTCAGTTGTATTTAAAGAGACCGCACCAAAACGGGTTGATTGAGACGCACGTCAGAAAAGGGGTGGAAAAGGGACCTGTGGAGCTATAATAATGAGGAATTCAGACCCAAGCATTGCAATTCCGCTTTATATAGACTACAAATGTATGATTTATATGTAAAAAGGAACAATTTAAAAGCATGATATGTCTCCTTTAATGTTTTTTTATGTCAGCTGAATGTCCGGAACGCTTTTCAGAGAAGATAAGGCAACTTATTTAGCACAATTCACACCCAGCAGTAATTCAGGGAAAAAAATCTCCGAATGCTCCACATGAAACTTTGGTCTTCCGACCTTTTACCACCGTGTCGATTTATTTTGATTAATATGTGCGAGGGAGAGAGAGCAAGACGGCGCTTAGTTTGGAGACGGTGAAGTCGTTTACACAGAGAGTGCGCGCGTGCGACCGGCTCTCTCTCTCTCTGCTCATTCTTTCAGTTAAACATGCGCCCTGTCACAAACGCAGCAGTTCATCTACATTACTCACTCACCGATCAAATAAGACTTTGGCGGGATAGAAATTCACTTTTGCGGGCGCTAAAACAAGTTCAATGCAGGAAAATTCATGCGTGTTTCCATTAAACTCGCACGGTAGCCAGGCGTCTCATCAACTGGCGAGCCGAGCTCAGTTGACGCTGTGTGCTTCAAGATTCTGACGCAAGTGCTAAGATTCCAATTGGCCAAGAGAAAAAGTGCTAAGATTCCGATTGGCCCAGAGAAATGTCAATTATAAGAATTATCCAATAATGTTTTGCAATTCTAGCCTGCATGGCAGTTACTGTGAGAAATTGCTGTGCAGCCAACGGGATAGGGTGCAGGTGACCACTCCCATGTAGAACACGGCACAGCATATTAAAAAGGACATCTTAATGGACTCGGGGTAGGTGGATAGGTGGGGAAGGTGGGTAGGTGGTGCAGGTGGGGGGGGGGTAGGTGCAGCCGACGTGGGGAGGTGGTGCAGCCAGTGGGGTAGGTGCAGGTGTGTGCGTGTGTGTGTGTGTGTGTGGGGGGGGGGGCTTAGGGGAGGTTGTTTGGAAGTGTTGTGAACCTGTGGACTGATAGAAAACACATATGGACATTTCGGTAACGCTTACAATAAGGTTCATTAGTTAACTACCTTAGTTAATATGAACTAATAATGAACAATACTTCTACAGCATTTATTAATCTTAGTTAATATTAGTTCCAACATTTACTAATACATTAAAATCAAAGGTTGTATTTGTTAACATTAGTTAATGCACTGTGAACTAACATGAACAAACAATGAACAGCTGTATTTTTATTAACCAACATTAACGAAGATTAATAAATACTGTAACGTATTGCTCATTGATAGTTCATGTTAGTTATACACTAATGTTAACTAATGAACCTTATTGTAAAGCATTACCGACATTTCTTAAAAAAAAATAGTCAGGTACCATTTGTTTCTGTTTGTTCTGTTCATGATTACAAAGGTACACATTTCAGATATTATTACAATAGTTTAAATATTACATACACATCATTTTGAATTATATAATTATTTACGTGTTGAATTTACAGAGTGAAATGCACAATTAATTTACTATCACAAATATTCCGATAGGTTTATTATGCATCAATTTTTTTGTATTAGTTCCTTTCCTTCCTAACGTATGCATTCCTTTTAGTTTATACTGACTTTTTATTCGGACGTCCATTATCTGTGTTCTGCTTCGCCCTCGTCCCGTGAGCCTGACCTGTGGACACAGGAACAGAAAACTCAGAAGACAGAGATGTTAAATATCCAGGAAGATCCAGGCTCTGTGTCGGGTCTGGCAGCGGCAGAGGTGGACAGTAACAAAGTTCATTTATTTGAGTATCTGTACTTTACTTGAGTATTATTTTTTTCTGGAAACATTTTACTTTAACTTCACTACATTTGAAAGACAAGTATCATACTTTTTACTCCACTACATTTCTGTCAAGGTCCTTGAGTAGAAAGTAGTTGGATTCTGACATCAATCTGATTTTCATTTTCACCTCTGGGTTTGGTCTTCTAAATGCACATGTTGTCATTGTTTTGGAGCACACTAGCTTATAACAGTGGTTGACATATTCATACTAAAAGCCAACATTTTTTAAATAGGGCACTATTTGAGGGAACAGCCCCAAACTATTGTGGACGTTATTGAGAGCACTTGTTCAATCTCGCACTCAATCCCACTACAGGAACTGTGTTCTAGAAATAAATTTCATATTGATATGAGGGTGGGTAGACAGGCATAGATTCAGAGGCATAAGGTACTGTAAGTATTACAAACAACAATAATAAAACAATGCATTGACATTTACTTTTGATACTTAAGTACTTATAAAAACAAGTACTTCTGTACTTTTACTTAAAGGGATACTTCACCCCTGGAAAGATTAATGTGTATTTAAAATAGGTCATTTATGTAGAATAAATGTGAAGAAATTTTTGAATTTGGAGCTTTCTAGACTGAGAAAAGCCAGAAAATGTATTTTTGGCTTATGTGGATGAAAGACAACAACTCCCAGAATGCACTTGCTTTGCTGCCCTAGGAGGCCACTCCCAAGCCACGCCTACCAGTAAGAGCGCAGTTGAAAACAAGGTTAATGGTGCGTTCAATTATTCAAAAATAATTGGTTTTCCATTTATTAGCCTATACTTTAAATTATCATTTATTTCTGTGATGCAAAGATGAATTTTCAGGATCATTACTCCAGTCCTTTAGAAATCATTCTAATATGATGATTCATTATCAAAGTTGGAAACAGTTCTGCTGCTTAATATTTTTTAATAACCTGTGATACTTTTAGGATACTTTGATGAATAAAAAGTAATAAAATTAAAATTAAAATAAAAAAGAAGAATTAAAAAAAAAAATAGAAATATTTTGTAACAATATACACTACTGGTCAGTAATTTGGGTTCAGTAATTTTTTTCTTTCTTTTTTTGAAATAAATCAATACTTTTATTCAGCAAGGATGTGTTAAATTGATAAAAAGTGATAGTAAAGAAGATTTATATTATTAGAAAATATTTTTTTTATTTTGAATAAATGCAGTTCTTTTTAACCTTTTATTCATCAAATATTTTAGGCAGCAGAACTGTTTCCAACACTCATAATAAATCAGAATATTAGAATGATTTCTAAAGGATCATGTGATAGACCGGATGTCACATGCTGAAGACTGGAGTAATGATCCTGAAAATTCAGCTTTGCTTCACAGAAATAAATTATAATTTAAAGTATAATAAATTGAAAACCAATTATTTTAAATTGTAATAATATATCACAATATAAAAAATATAAAAAAATCAGTATTTTTGATCAAATAAATGCAGGCTTGATGAGCAGAAGAAACTTCTTTCAAAAACATTAAAAATAGTAATGTTTCCAAACTTTTGGCCTGTACTGTATTCCCCCCAAAACTGCACAACTGTAGGGTAAAACATTAATAAAAAAGTGATAATAAAAAATGCGTCTTAAAACTGACATGATTGTAACAAAATCACACAGTCTGGAGAACTCGGAACAACTGCTAACATTAAGTTTAAGGTAAAAATAACTGCCATGAAATTATAGTATCTTACTCCTATGCAATTAGATAAACTGTTCATTCACTACATCACTTTACCTCTGTCTTTATCCCCTTTTATCCTCTTCTCTTCTTTTTGGCACTGTATCTATCGCAGACTATAATGCTCATTTATAATGTGTCATGTAAATTCGGCCATCCGTCACAATCAGGAAACTTTCACCGCGTCTAGAACTGGCGCGAGCTGCCAGGCCCGTTTCTACGAGCCTGTGTGTTAAGCGCCCTCAAAAAAAAGCAATGCTGTCTATATGGATGCGGCGTTGCGCACGCTACACAACAAATTACCAACAACTGATGGCGCGCGCGCTCTGTTTCTGATGCACTTCAAGCACTCGCTGGGCGGGGAAAGATTGCATCTCTCTGCCATCTGTAACCATGTTGACGTGCCGCCCGGTGTGGCCGCGATTCGCGGCGATTGTGGTTCCGTCCCGGGTTACCATGGTGACGGCTGTGAGTTTTTTTTTTTTTTTTTTACAGATCTGCATGATTCACGTAGGTCACATTTTCAGGTCGGAAAATCCTGAATTCCGGATTAATCCGGAAAAATCACATCCCTGATTATTGTCAACGAACCGACTCGGACCTCGGATATGACGTCACTTCCACACTTCAAGCGTTCTGGTATGTTTTGCGCGTCCGAGTCGGAGAAAAACATGGACGCCACCCAGAAAGCTGTTGCTATGGTAGCACTGGCCGAGTACCAGGCGCTCCAAAATAAGTATGTGCTTCATCTAGTTTACCTTCTGTTAGCAACGCTAGCCACGTTAGTAACACCCGTTTGAAACAAGGCTTCATTCAATATTGCACTCACAACAAGACCGATTCCCATACCCACAGGCAGTGATACGGACGCAGTAAGGTATTGGAGTAATACGACGAGTGATTAAAATTGAAACAACGTCATTTAAACAACCAAAGCGGTACAAAAACAATGAAAACAAGTCACACAGGGCACAGCCATCTTGGATTCCGTATCGGAATTCTTGCTCAGTGTCCTCACGGTTGTCCATACTTCCGAGCGGCAAAATCCGAGGAAAGGGGGCGTGTTGGTGCGTGTTGCTAGGCAACGTCTGTCTTCCTAGTCGGAACTCCGACACGGATAAATAATAGAACGCAGCATTAGCTACTAGTGAGTCTCCGTGACGAGTTTGCCCTGGATTTCGAGATCGCCCAAAATGTCGGGGATTCGGCTTTTGCGTTCAACAGTCGCCATTCATCATGTTTACTGTGGCGAGCAGGACGAGGCTGAGGGGCGCGGGAGAACGGCGCGAGGCCAGTGGTGTCTTTACTGAGATGCGCCGGTCTCGTATCTCTCACGGAGGAGCGGGAATTTTCTTACAGACCTGCAAACTCCTCAGACTAAAAAAGGTGACACTGTCAATGCATGCTGATGAATAGTGGTCTTAATCTGCATACCCTAGTTTTGCACTGATGTAAAAAGACTGACAGTGACACAAGACTTCATGTTAGCAAAATGTTTTAATCTTTTAACTCTAAAAAAAAAACATGTATGCTCTTTAATATTTGATTATAATTTTACTGTCTTCACATAGGGATGGGAATTGATAAGATTTTATCAATAATAATGCCACTGACGATTCTGATTATCGATCCGATTCTTTAACGATTCTTGATAACACTGTGTGGAAAAATGTAGTCATATGCTTTTCAAAAAAAACAAGTGGTTTTATTTATTTTAAAGTTTAAGCTTGAGTTAGCAAACTGTACTTTTTATATAATTTATGTAATAAATAGAACCTTATTGTAAAGTGTTACTGATTAGTTATACACCGATTCAGACGTCTCCTGAGTTCACTGTTGGAAAGATCTGGGGCATGTTCAAGTTCAAAACGGTGCTCAACGTTTTGCTACGGTTTCCGGGTTGAATGTCATGTTTCCTGGAAACGGCGTGCACCGGTGTGCAACAGGGTTTGAGATACGTTTTCTCTTGTTTGGTGGGTGTGTCAGAACTGCAGTCCAATCAGCAGCAACATGTATATAAAGCACGTGGTATTAAAGTGAACTCGCTCAATGGGTTCAAGGAAAGTAATTTACAAATGTGTTCGATGCAGCTCGGTATACGCAACAACTGAGGATATTAGAAGACATGTTTGTCGAAAGTTTTATTGTAAAAAATATAGGATATCAACATGATGTAGTTGTTAATATTTTTAGCTTCATTGCAAGTATAGAAATAAACAATGGTAATTAAGAGTTTTTCCTAAAAATGAGAAAGAAAATACAGGGTATTAAAACAGTATGAACTACCAATAAAGTCAGTATGTGAGGCTAAATAGATGTGTTTTAGTCTGAATTAGGTAAGATGTGTGCTTCAGTTTCAGCAATCCCTTCACTCGATTGGGATGTTCTCTTTTGTTCTGGGCGGCAAGTGCAGTAACTGTAACATCGGGCATATTTGGTAGTATTAAACACATATTTATACCGACTTCATCAGGCTCCGAAAATTCTTCACAAAGAACACAAGAATGGCCTTCTCAGCTGCCATAGTTGCAACTCTTGCGTCATCAGAACAGTGTGTTCAACGCATCACCGTTTCTGTTTAAAGGAACACTCCACCATTTTTTGAAATAGGGCTTTTTCACCTTCTTTCCTACATTTAGATAGGTGGGCAAATGCATTTTTGTCTCAGTGCATGCATTGTTTTAGTTTGACAGGGTCGGCGCTAGCTTAGCTTAGCATAATGAATGGAATCCTTTGTTGCCAGCTAGCATGTCCTGAGTAAAAGTGATATAAAAAAAACAAAAAAACCCCACCTAATTACTTCTTGTGGCCTGCGTATTCACAACAAGTACAAATAGCGATGCAGATTAACACTAGGCGATTTTCTAGGCAGATATTGACTAATATATTAAGGACTATATTAGGGGGAAGCACAGGCGAAGCACTGCTACTTGGGCGTGATATCTCTGCGCCCAAGTAGCTGTGCTTCGCCTGTGCTTCCCCCTAATATAGTCCCAAGTCAATATCTGCATAGGAAATCGCCTAGTGTTAATCTGCATCGCTATTTGTACTTGTTGTGAATACGCAGGCCACAAAAAGTAATTAGGTGGGTTTTTATTATTTTTATATCACTTTTACTCAGGACATGCTAGCTGGCAACAAAGGATTCCATTCATTATGCTAAGCTAAGCTAGCACCGACCCAGTCAAACGACAAGTTTGCAGGTATGTCTTAGCAATGTTAAAACGCACATCAACCGATCACTTGTTTAGCGTTCATGTAAACCAGCGGTGCCCAACCCCGGACATTTTGAACGATCTAGACAGCCGGACAAGTCTGGGAAAAGGAGGATGGTAACCCCTACTATTCAGCTTTCTCCTACTACTCCGCTTTCTCCACAGAACAAGAGCCTGCTAGCTTAGCTTCCAAAGAAATACGGCTGACACTATGTGTACATTCTGTGAGTGAGATCCCACCCTCTATGGGTGGGTTGAAAACATGCGGGACAATAGGCTCCTCCTATTGGCTGTAGTCTTTTGCCAAAAAAAATCAATGACGATTTTTGCGTCGTCTGAGGATTTTTTCCAGACAAAAAAATACATAAATCTCTTGTCTCAGGGGGATATGAGGGAGGAAAGCACAGTAACTCGAAAATACTACAGGTTTTCTACTAATACAAAGCTTAATGCTAAATCCTGAAGTATCCCTTTAAATAAAAATCAGTCTTTTCAACTTTTACTTGTAACTGAGTAATATTTGACCAGTAGTATCTGTAACTTGCTTTCACTCAAGTAAGGAAATTGTGTACTTTGTCCATCTCTGGGCAGCAGATCCTGATCACGGTCATCAGAACCGGGTCTCCAAACCTCCTGAGCAGCCGTCTGAGAGAAAGCAGCACTCCTGGATCTGGAGTGCTCTTAGGATGGAATATTTCACATATCACAAAGTTAGTAATATTTTAATAATAATAATAATAATCAATAATCAATGTCTGTGGTCAATTACAAATTTTTACTTCAGTTAACCCCCTGGGGTCGGCTCGCTTTTTTTCTCATCAGTGCAAAAGAGACTCAAAATACTCTGCTGACTTTGATTTTACATACAAGTGTCATACATCATTCGATCCTGTTAAGTGTGTATTTCTTTTGTGTATACTCACAATAAAAACAAAAAGTGTTGTGCTTTTTGCCAAATAAAAGAAAAATAAACATGATGCGAGTTCTGCCTTCTCTCTGTCAGTGAAATCCATTCTGAAACGCGTCAGAAAATGAACTAACTCAGCGAATACTCAGTCACATAGGCATACAGGAACAGTCATATAGCTTGAATTCTCTTCTTTTAAATTTAGTAGGCTAATTTATATAAAAAAACAAATATTCTCAGTTTATGTAATCTGTATGAAAAGAGAGATGTCAGTCGTTCTCATTTCAGCTCAGCTCATTAAGTGTTAATGTGAACACGCCAACGGGAGAGCGCACGCTATTCAAACGCAAATGATCCGAGGCAATCCATGCAAACGTGTCAACGCCCACATCAGCTGGATAAAACACACCAAGTTTAATCAGACTCATGTTCTTTACGACGCTGTGTGGAATAATACTATCGTAATAATAATCCTGGGAACTATATTGCTATACTGAGATAAAAAAAAAAAAAAAAGACCAGGGTTTTTCCTGCATAGAGAATTATGAGGCGGCCGCCTCTGTTAAATTTCGTGCCGCCTCCGGCTCTCGACAAAACTCGGACAGACAGTCATGGTCAGATACACTTTTCCCAGCGTGACGGATCTGTTGCGGTTACCGCTTGTGTCCATTCTCAAACCGTATAGTGCTACGCGGATAATCCGCGGGTCGGGCGGGCCAAGTAATAAAAACATTCCATTCCAATTAATCGAGGGTGGATGACAGATAAATCATTATAATGTGTTGAGTTTAATAAAGACACGGAACTCTCATCACGGTAAAACGCAATGAACGTGCGTGACTCTTTTACTTTCGTTTTCAACAACGTAATTCTCTTCAGGGAAAACAAATCAGGGCTCGACAATAACGCTTGTCCGGGACCATAGACTGTGTCCGGGACACGTGTGTTTTTTTTCTTCTTTTTTTGAAGGGAAAAGTGAGAGAATTGTAGCCAATCCGGACAAATGCCCTGATTAAATAAATTTTTAATATAAAATAAAAAATAACTAGGGAATCACCGAAAACGTGAGGATGATTCTGTTTTATTTAATTTAAAGCTCCAATATGTAGGAATTTTGTAATAACATTTCCGCAAATAACTTGCACAGTGTGATATATTTCCTCCAGTTGTGTACTTACAATATTTCAAAAGTCTCCAAAGATTTTTTATTTCAGAGAAATTCCGATTTTTAATAACTGGCCGTCCCGGAAAAGAAATGTCGCCTCTCAGTGACGCAATGTCCGCTCTATCTTTGTTTTCCGGTGTGGACCATGTGATCGGATATTCCACCACACCGGATTTTTTTTTTTTTTTTTTTTACAACAACTTTATTGAGTTTTTTTCTTATCACAATAAACAATAACGACGTCTGACAAAGAAGAAAAATAAATAAAATAAAAAATATGACCCACCACACCGGAATATCACATGGTCAAATGCGGAAGTGGTGGTTATAGCGTTATAGCCATAGACTGTATGGTTATAGCTGTTATGGATCACGATTACTCTTTGGCGAGTATTGAAGTGCCAACAAAACGAAAGCGTCCATATTCTGATACACGCAGACTGTGTGACAAACGAAGGAATAAAACCTGGATAAATATTGGTCAGGCGTTTTCGAGATGGAGAGAGCTGCGCGACAATCTTGGACTTGACAGAGACTCTGCTCTCGCGAGTGTATTGATAGACAGGTAAGACATGCAGTTGTCAATAATAGCACTTATAAACAAAGTTATATTGCTCTTTGTACTTCGGTAAGGCTTTTTATCACGTGTGGTGACCGAGATTATGGCAGTACAATACAATCGGATATGTGTTGTTAAAAAAATATATTTAGTCATTACTTGCAAATGTTCGTTCAAATTTACTTTCAGAACGATTGGTTTGAACACGTTAAACAACACGGCATTAACCATAAACACGTAAAACTGCACAACATTAACGTTACCCCAAAAAATTATTTGACAAATAGCTGTAAGTTGTAACGGGATAATATAGCATAACATTTCACGTTCCTTGCAGTTAATTAATTATGATGACATAAAATAATACGATCAGACATACAGGTAATACAAAAACGAATAAATTACCTCATCCGTGATCATGATTCATTAATTCCATTTTAGATACATCGCTAGATGGTGAAAACGCATTAAAAACGACATCTCCCATCGTCACCTCCTTCATAGCGTCATCAAGCTTAGCCTTTGTTATTGTTGAAACTGCGCCCTCTTGTGGTCAAATACCAAAGTTACATACTGGAGCTTTAATGTAAGTGGGGATTGATAGCCTATAGTTGATAATAATATATGCCTACCTAATGTACTGACGGTAACAATGTTGCGCTGTTGAGGCTTGCGCAGTTATTTATAACATATTAATATAGTTAAGAAACAATACATAGCCTAGGCTACACACGACCAGAGAGCCGTTTTCCTGAATGCCATCAAAATTGAAACAGAGACTGATTTCATAACTGTTCAATAAACAAATAGTTAAAATTAAGTCACTTACATTTAGACGCAAAGACTGTTTTTGTTCCGTTTCAGCAGCGAAAATAGTTCCAAACAAAGATCACAGCAGAACCATAGCGCATCTCACAGCAACACTTGTTGCAGCATCATTACTGAATGATTCAGCGTTTTGAACGAAACGGTTGAGTCAAAGATTCAATTAAGTATTCATAAACTGCTTCATTCTGAATAAATCAGCCGATTGAACGTTTGAATGAATGACTCAATGCTGAGACCCGAGAGCTTGCCTGGTGTGCATTTTATAATTGTTCTTGCTATTTGGGATAAGTTGGACCTAAGTATAATAACTAAAATTTGTTTTTGTACTGGAAGTAGTTTTTGCAGAAAATGATGTCCTCATGCGAGGACAGTGGGTCTATAATTTACCATTTTACTAGCAATTATGTGAAGTGTCAGTACAAATGAAGTGATAAACACTTGACAAAATCTGATTTTTATAATAGTACTGGTAATGGCCAGCAGGGAGCAGTAGAAGGCCACTTATTGGCTCACTTTCATTTTGAAATTCTTGATTTTTACCAGTTTTCTGCACTAAAGCAAACCAGTTTTTCCATGTTAACTCAATAATTCATGCTTACACACACACACACACACACACACACACACACACACACACACACACACACAGACAAATGTTGTTTTTTCAATGCTATTGCGATCCGTCTAAAAGTTCCCAAGTTTAGCTAACCACATGGTAGAATAAATAACGTAATATAGTCCCAATGTCCTCAAACGAGTACTTCACATTTACTGATGTCCTGGAGTGCTACTATTACTAAAATGTCAAATTTTAATCCCCATATGATGATGGAGACAGTATTGTACATAAATACATTTGTTTCATTCATATAATTTGAATAGATTTTTTCCTGGGTCATTTTTCTTTCGGGAAGTGTTTTGCTGATATTTTGCTGATTTTCCAGCCATTTTCTTCTCACTGACATTGGTGTAATGTTGTTATATCACCACAAGATGGTGTGGGCAGTGTCCCTAAATGTGGCCAACATGTCTAAGATTTACAAATTTGACTATCATTGTGTCAAGAGGCAAAAATGTAATGTCCTCATATGAGGACACAGGGTCTCAGGAGGTTATGACGGTTGCCTGCCGCCTCCTGCTGGCGGTTTAGGTTCATAAAGTCTCATTCTTTTCAACATTCCTTATTTGTATATTCAAAACTATTTAAAATAATCTCATTTAATACAGTTGTAATTTTTCAATGTAAATTGTTTAATTTGATTGGTAACAGCCTAGTGTCTTATTATTTTAATTGAATATATTGATCAAATTTAAGACTTTGAAATGAAAGATGGAGCATGCATTTAGGAAAAAAAATGCCTTTTATAAAGGTACAAAAAATTATTCTGAGTGTTTTCAAACAGTGATGTAATGAAACATTGACAATTTAAGTTTGAAGGGAGTAAAGTCTCTGTTTAGGCTTTTAAAGGTCCCATGACATGAAATTTTCACTTTCTGAGGTTTTGTAACATTAATATGAGTTCCCCTAGCCTGTATATGGTCCCCAAGTTTCTAGAAATTTGAATCGGTGTAAATCGAGCTTTTGCTATCTTTCTCTGCCTTTGAGAAAATGGAGGCTCAATCAGGCTGATCTTGAATCTCCTCCTTATGACGTCATAAGGAGAAATGTTACCTCCCCTTTCTCCGCTTTGCCCGCCCAGAGAATATTTCCCGACCATGAGAAAATGAGCTAGGAAGTAGGAACGCGCGCGCGCGATTTTAGTTTGTCCACGAGAGATATCATGGCTTTTGAGCGAGCGAATAATTGCTCAATAACTGGATGTACAAATGAACACCGAAGCCTTCATCCAAGCCCCAGAAGAACCAGTGGATTAATTTCATTTTCTCTGGAAATGCGCAGACACAACTTCCCAAAGTTGTGCATGTCTGCGGCAAACATTTCACCGACGACTGTTCCCTCAACTTGGGTCAATACAGAGCTGGGCTTGCTGAACGTCTGAAACTAAAGTCTGGATCAGTACCAACTCTCTTTGGCTCAGCTACACACCTCGGACAAGCAAGTCAACTAATGATATATAAGTGTGTTGCTTGTTTACTGTTTATGGTTACCTAGCTTGTTACACGTAGAATGTGGACACACACACTGTAAAGCGAGTGTTGTACACTTCTTTGTTATTTGGATAACCGTTTTCCTGTTGGTTATATGGTGCGCGCGATATCCGCATTTCAAGATCGCAGAGCTTGATGTAATTGTAATAAGATAAATTACAGACGTTACAGATCTCTGTACTAGAACATCTAGGCACAATAAACAGTTTTCCCCCCATGCTATATATATATATATATATATATATATATATATATATATATATATATATATATATACTTTTATATATATTACTTTTAATATATATGAAATATAAATTATGTAAACAAATAAATTATGTAATATCATTTTGTCGTTTCATAGATCTAATTTTAAGTATTATTGTTATTCACTAAAGTACCGTATCCAGACATAATATTTTAAACTAACCATTCGGAAACGTCCTGCTGGTGCCGCTGAGTTGCAACTTCTTCATCCGTTGCTTCTCCATCTGGATCCGATTCTGGGTCGAACTTAAATGCTTGAACGACTGCGTGTCTTCGTGCCATTGCAATACATCCAACGTAAACATGCATGGTACCGTTGCTCAATAGTATGTTCCTGCAAGATGGTCAAGGCCACACCCAGCCTCCACCTTGCGCCGCCTTTCTGCTCCTCATTAACATTTAAAGCTACAGACACCGAAACGGCCCGTCTGAAGGAAGGTCATTCTGGGACTGGCTTGTAGTGGCTATAATTCTGCACCAAGGCTGAATTTTTGGAAAAAGATTTCAGATACAGTACTAGGGACCACTAATGCCTATATTAAAGCCTACAAAAAGTAGCATGTCATGGGACCTTTAAGGAAATGTAATTTTGCCAAAAGAAGAACTTTTATTTTAAATAAATGTTCTTTTTTAATCAGCCTACTTCAGTGTGATATGTTACCATATTATCATGCTTAACACTGAGAATTTGAATAATTGTAATGTGATGATCAGATGCAGATATCTAAATCAAAGAATATAGGTGGTTTGCGGGTGGATTATTTATTTTTAACAGTGGATTCGGGGGACTCAAAGTGCACCAGATTAATGAATTTATCTTTAAAATGTACAAAATTTTCTTACGGGGGGGCATGCCCATCTCCCCCATCTCCCTAGGGGTACCAGGCTCCACCCACAAAAATGATGTAGGAAACACATTAGGCTATATGATGATCTATGAAAAATACTAATTTAATTACCTTATTATTAAAATACATTATTAGGATTTTACCACCTCCGCCTCATTATGAGCCAGGAAAAACCCTGAAAGACTGACATTTAAATGTTAAAATAATATGTCTTTGTATAAGCAACGTATTAAACTAGGCTACAACAGACGAAATATGAAAGACATTTCGTTGACTAGTTTTGGATAGATTATGTTTTTACTGTAAAATAGACTACTGCCACATCAAATAAGCTTTTGTTCACCAATTTCTGCTCATACGTTACATATATATATTATGTTTTGTCAAAAATAAAGTCATCAACTAAGATGTTATTATAGTCTTTGTTCCAATGTAGCCTATATTTAAACTAATTTCAAATGCGTATGATAAAATGTATACTTTAGTTTTTACAAAGAAAGATTACACTTGAAATTGTTAAAATTTTAATTTTTGTTGTAATTGTAGGCTAACCTTTTTAATAAAATAGCAAAAAATATATTTACAAGGTAGATGTAAGCAAAATCTTAAAAGGTCAATATTAGGCCTTCTCTTTAAATTATTTTTGATTGTGTTTTATTAGTGATGCATTTGGGTAGAGGATACATATTCCAAACTTTCTGAAAATACAGTATGAGAATACTGTACTTTTAGAGAAATACAACTACTAGAAATGTTTACCTTGGATATTATACAATTTGCAAACCTACGTGCCAGCTTTGTAGTTTAATTTATTGTATAATTGGTTAATCATGCTTAATATTTATATAATCAGTTAGAAATTGTTAGAAACTGTCACGCTCTCAGATGACGTGGTCAATGAATACTCTACAGATTAACGAATATCTTTAAATCATCCACCAAATTATAATCTAAATTATCAGTTTAATGAGTTAACAATGCCACAAATTATTAAAACACCTGGCTGAAAACATTTAATTGAGTTAATGCCCAAGTTATATATTTCAATAATAACATTTTTTTTTCCAAAGCTTCTTTGAAAATCTAGATTGTTAAGAGCGCTATATAAATGAAGGTGACTAGAAAAAAAGACTAGAAAAAAATTAAAACTAGCATGAAATAAATGTTAAAGCAGAAATAAGAAAGCTGTAAAGTAATCTCTGGTTTAAACTCGCTCGTTCCCGCGCGCACAGTCCTCTCCGCATTGGATTCTGGGAAATAGTGCTTCAGCAAGTGTACATCGAATACACGCGAATTTATAGAGGATTGTGAGAATAAAGTAGTGAACGAATGCAGGGAATTATGTCGTTCACTCAGAATGCGGACACAACTACAAAATGGCCGACACCCGATCTAGTGCACTAAGTTATATAGTGGATAGGGAGCGGTTACAGAATAAAATTTCGCCGCAGCACATTCGCGTTCGGTGTGGATGAGCTCATTACAAAAACAGCTGATCACAAAATAAAACCTTCGCGCGAATTATTCGTGTGTAAAAATCGCGTCTAGTGTGAAAGGACACCACTACAAAATGGCCGACACCCGATCTATAGGGAGCGGTTACAGACACAGCTGTGATTGACAGGTGCATCTGAGGGAAGACGAGTTTCCGTCAACTTCAATTTAATATCGTAAATATTCTTCTGTCCCTAACATTAAGCTGTAGAATGGCTTCAGATAACTTTGAAGCAGCCAATCGTTATATTAGATTGATTTCTGAAGATCATGTGACATTGCTATATCTTTATCTGATTATAATGACCGCGACAGGCCTAATCTGAACATGCGACTGCCTGTCTTGAGTTTTGTCGACAGCCTCGTAATTCTCTATGCAGGAAAAACCCTGTCTATGTTATACATCTATCAATTAATCAAGATATTAGCCGCTAACACATCTCTCACGCAGTTCACCCTCTAACGGCACTCAAATAAACTTTAACAAGTTGATAACTCGAACTAATGGTTAAATATAACATCACATGGGATACTTTTTTACAGTTGAACATTTAAACATGAAATGAACGCCTATAACACGATTACACATCAGATGAAGGGAGAAATCGTACCTCTCTCTCTAGTGGCTTTGCCGGAAAGAACCGTTGATTATTTGCGCGCTGCTTTTTGAACCTCATCTACGCATGACGTCAGCCGACGTGCACGTGCACACTGTGATCTTCACCTTTAATAAGAGCACGCAAAGTTCTTTCAAAATAAAATGCCCCAAAGTAAATAATAAACAAATTAAAACAAACAATTTAAAAATTTACACACACGAATTATAATGCATAATTATTATGGTGCAAAAACATATCTCTGCTACACTATTGCTGCACATTTGTGAACATTTGCACTGGCCTACTTTTTGCACATCATAACGTACAGTCTTTTTATTCTTCTGAATTGTTTTTTTGTTGATATTTAACAATTTCTTACTCCTCTGTTCATCTCTCTGCATTGGCTACCACTTGCTGCTAACATCAAGTTCAAGACATTGACGCTTGCTTACAGATCAACCAGGCTCAGCTCCCTCCTACTTTCACTCGCTCCTACGAGTCTACATCCCTATCAGAAGCCTACGATCAATCCATGAGCGACGGCTCGTGGTACTATCACAGAGAGCCACAAAATCACTTTCCAGAACATTCTCATTCACGGTTCCATGCTGGTGGAACGCTCTCCCCACCCATAATGCAGAATCCCTGACAACATTCAAAAGACAGCTGAAAACTTATCTCTTCCGTGAGCACTTCACCTCATTAAAAATAATAATAATAATTCCTTTCCCTTTCCCTTAATCCTTCCTTGTCTGGCTTATGCTACTCTGAACAATGCCTGAACTTCGTATTTTGAGCACTTCTTGCGTTGTTTTTGCCTCTTCATGATGACTTCCTTAATTTAGTCCTAATTTGTAAGTCACTTTGGATAAAAGCGTCTGCTAAATGACTAAATGTAAATATACATGGGTTATAGCCTGTACATATACTCATAAGTAAAAAACAGAATAGAAAACTTGATTAAAGAGTTGAAACAAGTTTATTGTCTTAAAGGGATAGTTCGCCCAAAAATGATATTTAAGCCATGATTTACTCACCCTAAAGCCGTTCGAGATGCATATGTCAATCTTTTTTCAGACGAACACATTTTCAGTTATTTTAGAAAATGTCTTAGGTCTTTCAGTGGTTATAATGTGAACCAATGGGGTCCAGCTGATTCAAGTCGGAAAATGTACATGCATCCTTCTCAAAAATAATCCATCCGGCTCCAGGGGGATAAACGAAGGCCTTCTGAGGGTAATCCGTGCGGTTTTGTCGTAAAAATATACATATTTAAAACTTTATAAACTAAAATAACTGGCTTCCAGTGGCGGTCGGTGCGCGTTCACAGAGATGAACCCCAATATCTGTTTGACTTATGTTTGATAATGTCATTGTAAGCTTTTATGAAAGTTGAAAAAAATAAAAAGAACTTGTGGGATTTATCAATTACTTACTGGTGTGCGTAAATACAGTTTTTTTTTGTAGTTTGGCACATTCTAAATTTCACTCGTAGGACAAAAATATTGAACCTTTTCTACGCGCTGTTGATAAATGAGGCCCAGGAGTCCAGCAGGCAAACTCAACTCCTCTTCTTATTCAACACTGGATGGAAACAACACAATCAGAACCAGCTTTTATTGCCAAGTACAGTAAGTTTACATGTACAAGGAATTTGTCTCGGTGTACAGGTGCTTAGAAATAGTAATAAAACAACAATATTAATATAGACATCTGTAAGATAAGATAGTAAAGTGAAAGAGAAAGTTTGAAATGAGAAGCATAAATAAGAAACTATAAAGAAGAGAGGAAAAAAATATTAAAATATCAACAAACAAACAATTCAGAAGAATAAAAAGACACATTTAACTGTACGTTAGAGTATGATGTGCAAAAAGGCCAGTGCAAATGTTCACAAATGTGCAGCAATAGTCTAGCAGCGATATGTTTTTGCACCATAATAATTATGCATTATAATTCTTGTGTTTAAATTTTTTAATTGTTTGTTTTAATTTGTTTATTATTTACTTGGGGGCATTTTATTTTGAAAGAACTTTGCGTGCTCTTATTAAAGGTGAAGATCACAGTGTGCACGCATGTGTACACGTGCACGTCGGCTGACGTCATGCGTAGATGAGGTTCAAAAAGCAGCGCGCAATTAATCAACGGTTCTTTCCGGCAAAGCCACTAGAGAGAGAGGTACGATTTCTCCCTTCATCCGATGTGTAATCGTGTTATAGGCGTTCATTTCATGTTTAAATGTTCAACTGTAAAAAAGTATCCCGTGATGTTATATTTAACCATTAGTTCGAGTTATCAACTTGTTAAAGTTTATTTGAGTGCCGTTAGAGGGTGAACTGTGTGAGAGATGTGTTAGCGGCTAATATCTTGATTAACTGATAGATGTATAACATAGACAGGGTTTTTCCTGCATAGAGAATTACGAGGCTGTCGACAAAACTCAAGACAGGCAGTCGCATGTTCAGATTAGGCCTGTCGCGGTCATTATAATCAGACATACATAAACAGCAATGTCACATGATCTTCAGAAATCAATCTAATATAACGATTGGCTGCTTCAAAGTTATCTGAAGCCATTCTACAGCTTAATGTGAGGGACAGAAGAATATTTACAATATTAAATTGAAGTCTTCCCTCAGATCGCACCTGTCAATCACAGCTGTGTCTGTAACCGCTCCCTATCCACTATATAGTGCACTAGATCGGGTGTCGGCCATTTTGTAGTGGTGTCCTTTCACACTGGACGCGATTTTTACACACGAATAATTCGCGCGAAGGTTTTATTTTGTGATCAGCTGTTTGTGTAATGAGCGCATCCACACTGAACGCGAATGTGCTGCGGCGAAAAACGACTTTTATTTTTTTCGCTTTGATGTCGATTTTTTTTTTTTTTTACTTTTGCGGCAACAGAAAAGGCTTCAGCCAGTCACATACTACAAGGACAACGATTTGAAAGACGATGTGTGGCGTAGCATTGCCAACCAACTCGGTTATCACGACTGTTGTTGAGTATATTGTGTGATAGTCAGTCCTGTGCTTTGTAGCAGGCTAAACTACATAGAGGAAAGCTAACACTATTATCGTCAAAGATGGAGATAGAGACCGTGTTTACTTTGAACATGTAACAAAATGTAGTGAGACTATTTAGGGCTGTTTTTAGTATACTATACATTCTTTGTGTGATATCTGCAGAAATTATTTTAACTTGTTATTTCGTGTGTTATATGTAATGTGTATTGACATTACAAAACGCACTGTGTTTAGCAAAAAAACTGTGGAAAACCTCAGGGACACCTATGTGGGGAAAAAGGAGAGAGGAAAAGGAAACTAAAAGTGGACATTAGCATACTCCCCTTCAGACTCTCTGTTCTGTAAGATTGGCTGCACCCAAAACCTTCTTTCTGTCTTTTACAGAAAATTAAAAGCTCGTCTTCACTGGATGATGATGAAGTGTCCGTGTTTTCTCAGCCCCCTATCCAATATCCAGGTCCCTGGACGCCCCCCTCCCCAAACTACTGAGCGAGCAGGAACGAGTGAGAGTTAACAGATGAAATAAGTACAAAATTGTCATTTATTAATACAATTGAACTATACTCCACAGTGATTAATCCAAAAAACAAGATCTGGTGCACTTTGAGAGTTCAAAATTAAAAGCTCCAACCCATATTCAATGTGCAAATTAAAAAATTCAAACCTCTATTAGTTGTGTCTGTCTACATTACACTACTGCATAATAATAGTTATAATATTAATCCCATGACAGTAATACTAGCCATATATTGTAAAACAAATGCACTAAAAAATAAAGGACGCAGGGCTTAAAGTATTCCGGCACCGTGCCGGATCTCCGGCGTGCGGCCATGAGGAAGAAAAAAAAAATTGGAACTTGCATGCGGTTTAATATTTTCGAGTCAATTGATTTCACCTACCAATCATATGAAAGGAACGCAGCTCTTACTAACGTTACAAGCCTACATCAGAAGCAGAGCAGGGCGGGGCCTGGCAAGTGTGTTTGAGATTTATACGTCACGTTAGCGTTGTCGGTGAAAGAAGCGCTAGTTCATGAAGCTTGGGGATGATGTCCTACCCACGGGCGTAATTTCCTATGGGGACACTTTCCAAAATCCCGTTGTCCCCCCCACCCCCACTCAAATTTGTTTGTTATGATGTTTAACTGCACGCCGTCATTGCCACGGAGGAGCAGGACCGAGCCTGTGTAAAATAGCTCACTGAATGTTCTAATGAGCAAGTAGCGGTTGCGGCACAGACAGCGATGAAACGCCAGAAACAACAACAGGTGACTTTAATGTCATCATGGATGAAAAGAAAGAAAGGAGATGTGAGTTGGTTGATTCAGTAAATTAGCTCAGGTCAGGATAATAATATTTTCTGTCTACACTAGAGCCCGACCGATATGGATTTTTGGGCGCCGATACCGATAAAAAAAAGCCAGATACCGATATATCGGCCGATATTATTTGTGTGTATATTATAATACAGTAGCAATATTATTTATGTGTATTATAGTACAGTAAGTTTGGACACACTTTCCAATTGGTGTGTACAAACTTTTGATGGGTACTGTATATAGAATACACAGTATAAACAGAATAAATATATAAACGTTTTGCAATGATCACTCAAATGTGGTGATCAAATACTTGTGTGACAAAGATATGCAATGGAGGCAGGGTGAATGATAGAATGAGAATTTGAGCTGTAACCAAACTAGTTTGCATTGCATTTTATATTATATTATATTCTAAATACTCTTCTATTTTTAATCTTAATTTAGTGGAGGAAGAACTCAGATCTTTTTAGTAAAGTAAAATTAATAATATCATAATGAAAACGTTTATAATTACATATGTACAGTAGTTTTATACTATTTTAAATAAGTAGTAAGCAAAATCTACTAAACGTGAAACTAGGCTACAGGGCTGGACCCGAATATTCGTTCGGTGGGTTGGTATTCGATTTGAAAATTTGACATTTGAATATTTGTTGTTGTTTTTTTTTTACATCTGGGATCCCCCGCGAAACGGTTCTCATTCGCGCTTGAATAAGGCCGGCGACACACTGACTGCGTGGCATGGCCGTTTTTATTTCGGCTCCCATGTTAACAGGTTGGAGTTTGCACACTGCCTGCGTGAGACATGAGTCTCTCAGGCGCGGCTCGAGCCACGCGGAAAACGCGTGCATGCCAGAAATGGAACCGTGCAAGTCTTCTCTGGCAAGAGCGCAGAACAGCGGAGTTTGTATGGACCGAAGTGCATGCCTGAGCTTGTGTTTTGGATTAAGCTGTGTTGCTTTGACATTGTGGAAAATAGAGTAATAGAAACAAAATGTATTAGACTTTTTACCCGTTATTATCAATCTAAATTAATCTCGTTTTTTAATTTAACTTAATTTCGTTTTTCTTTATTTAAATTTCGTTTAATTTCTTTATTTAAATTTCGTTTAATTTCTTTATTTAAATTTCGTTTTTCTTTATTTAAATTTCGTTTAATTTCTTTATTTAAATTTCGTTTAATTTCTTTATTTAAATTTCGTTTTTCTTTATTTAAATTTCGTTTAATTTCTTTATTTAAATTTCGTTTTTCTTTATTTAAATTTCGTTTTTCTTTATTTAAATTTCGTTTAATTTCTTT
The DNA here is from genome assembly GCA_022828995.1 of Vimba vimba. Taxonomy (NCBI): domain Eukaryota; kingdom Metazoa; phylum Chordata; class Actinopteri; order Cypriniformes; family Leuciscidae; genus Vimba; species Vimba vimba. The sequence continues at coordinate 4,366,320 of CM040826.1, forward strand.
ATTTAAATTTCATTTTTCTTTATTTAAATTTCGTTTTTCTTTATTTAAATCTACCCTTTATTGTGTCAGTAATTTTGTTAGTCAGAAAAATATTAGACTACCTTAAAAGTATTGCTTAATTTAACAGACCTGTGTGTGCGTTTTATATCACTAACAGTGTCCATTCTCAGACGCGTTCTCTGCCCGCGCCGCTTCCTGCTCGCGCTGTTCTGTAGTTTACTAAAAGTGTATTAATTCTGAACGTGTTGCCTCTCCATCTGGCTACTTTTAATGCAAAATGGCCCTAGGCTATATAAAGTGTTATAATTACATAAATTATTGGAATATTGCTTTATGTTGTAACGTAGCAGAATGAGCTTTAACACTGTGTCTACACCGGACGCGGCTGTTATTTTTTTTGCCACTTTTGCCAGTTCTTTGTAACAGCTTTTAGGTGCTTTATTGGCATTGCCATCCTTACATAAATCACTGCACGCTGCATTTTTTTAAATATTAATTTATCGGCCGTTATAAATGCCGATACCGATAGTTAGGAAAATGCCTAATATCGGCCGATAATATCGGCCTGCCGATATATCGGTCGGGCTCTAGTCTACACCTGTTGATAACTGAGCTAACGTTAACATGCTGCTTGGTAACTTCAGACTTGGCTAAATATTTAATTTGAATATTTAATTAAATATTCTGTAGCTTACAAAAAAAAAAAAAAAAACCATTCTGTGTAGGCCTACCATGAAAACGAGTCCACTTTAAACCGCAGCATTTTCTGTCAGCAATGTATGACAAGTAGCCTAACGTTAGTGCTGTCAACGGAAACGCATGCGATTAATCTTTGTCCAGCTTTAACGTGTTAAAATATTTATCGCAGCGTCCGTTCTTTATGTCATCCTTTGGGTTATATGATCATGCTCTCCTTCACGCAAATGTTTTAAACTATCAATGCGCGAGAAGACAAAAGAGAACGCGCTGTCAGTGAATGTCCTCCTGAAACACACACACACACAGAAAGACGTGCGCCATCGAGTTCTCTTTCTCGCTTAAACGAACCATAACACACACATTTATGCCAAAATGTCAGTTTTGTCGAGTATCTTCACAAGAACAGTCAAATGAGTTAAATGCAATCTTAAATTGAAGTAAAGAGTAGAGAATGAGATGCGTGAGATCCTGTCAGCAGCGGCGGGTATTAAAGTGACAGCAATTCTCTCTGTTAGTAAAGTTAACCAAAGAACAATGGGAACAGAGAAAATTATTAACTGCTCAACGCTTAAGGATTAATCTATTTTTCATTTATAATTTATGCAGTGCGGACTGTTTTATAAACGTATTCAATTTCTATATAATTCACATCGGTTAGACAGGTAAGGTACAGGTAAATATGACATTTATTATGGGTTTAAGTGAGGATTGTTTTAAGTTCACTTAAAAGTTGTTATATTTTTTTAAGCCTAATAAATGTTTCAAATTTTGGAAAAATAAATTTTCATCGAGACATAAGTAGCTATATCAGTGATACTGGTCTTCATTCATAAAAATATGCCATTAACATGCTTGAAAATAAATGGTGCCAATGAATCCCCCCCCCCCCCCCCCCCCACAAAAAAATTTCAGGCTCAGGATTTTTTTTCACTTTAACCCCTGAGGACGTCATTAAAGTGGTAATGTTTTATTACGCATTTAGGAGAGTATTGCAAGAAGCTGCTTACATTAACCTTACTTTCGAAAAATAAATAAATCATGATTTTTCATGAAAAATTATGTTAGAATTAGCCTAAAATACCTTTATCTGCTTGTTTTCATCAATGGTATAATTAATACAATTACAATTAATTTGGTTTGTCGTGATTTAATTTGTTCATAATCGGTTAAATAAAAATATTCGAACAAGAATAAACACATGAACAATTTAAATTATTATTGTGTTAATATATTATTTTTATTAGGGCTGGGTATTGACACAAATTTCACAATTCGATTCGATTTCGATTCACAAGCTTGCAATTCGATTCGATTTCGATTACGATTCGATTCAATATCGATTATTTTGGATATCAGGTACAATACATTGCAAATTTTCTCAAGGAAAACAAATCTCTTAACTATTATTGTAAACTGTGGGAGTCAGTTGTAGCCCATAGGCTTTATTAGCCTACTATAATATTGAAGGTAAAAAATAACTGATTTGATTTGTTTACAAACACTTAAAATACACTTATTTATTTTTATAATAATAAAGTTATATGAAATTATATACAAATTTAAATAGTGGCTGCCATAAAAAAAACTTTCCAGATTTATTCAAACATGCATTAAATATTGAAGAACATTAAAAAATATAATGAATATGTAATATGGTGCATATATTTAGCAAAATGCTCCTGTCTAGAGTTAATTGTTTTAGCTGACTAACGAGTTTATGGTCACTGGATATGGTTTTTCTGAGGTAAATGTGACATTACATGACATTGTTTACTAACGTCTTTCCACGGTTGAAACACTGATTGAGCGATTCCATGTGACGATACGGACTTCGATAAGTTGTACTCTACCTTTTAACACACTTTCAGATGCTCATTCATGTTTATCTCGCGCTGTAACGGATATTATTAAGGCGGAAGAGAAGATTGTGTGCTGCTTCTCTTGAGCTGAGCAAGAGCGATCTCACGCCACAGCGCCAAAACGGTATTTATATTTTTGAATTTCATAAGAACATGGACGTAATTTGAAATCTGAGACTTTGTTTCATATTAATAATAACAAAGCACAAAGATTATTGCGATTTATTGAATGGGAATGCGCGCAACACTGTTCCATTCATTCATCACTGAAAACAGGATGACTAATCGATTCTTGGGATTTAAGAATCGATATCGTTTCGTAAAAATGAGAATCGATTAAAATCGAGAAATCGATATTTTTTACCCAGCCCTAATTTTTATATCTTGAAACTACCCAAGCAGTGTTTCGCGCTCAGATGTGATGGCGGAATGAATACATTGCCAAAATGTGATTGCAGAATATATTTAAATTATCCATCAAATTGTCATTTTCTTCTTACTGTCTTGCGAGTTAACAATAATGCCTGACCAGTAAACTACTTGGTGAACAAAGAAAACATTTTGGCATTAGGGATTGGAATTAGTTAAAGGATTAGTTCACCTCAAAATGAAAATTTCCTGATAATTTACTCACCCCAAGATGTCCATGTCTTTCTTCAGTGGAAAATAAATTATTTTTTTGGAGGAAAACATTTCAGGATTTTTCTCAAAACAATGGACTTCAATGACAACCAGAATGTTGAAGTTCAAGTCAATGCCGTTTCAAAGGGCTCTGCACGATCCCAGCTGAGGAATGGGGTCTTATCCAGCGAAACGATCCGTCATTTTCTAAAAAAAATATATACTAATTTATATACTTTTTAACCACAATTGTTCGTCTTGTTTCTCTACTCTTACGGAGGAGTTGGGGGAAATCTGAAACAGCTTGTTAGAATGATAATGATATATGGGGATTATAAAAAAAAATGTATTGGCTGGATTTTTACCATTATGGGCTGGTTGTTTACACACTGGACACACATCTGTGTTCAAACACCTTATAAAAGTGAATTTTGCATAATAGGTCCCCTTTAAGACTAGTATGGCCTAATATAACGTAAATGATGTCTCCTAATGAAAAATGTAGTAGAAAACCTATGAAAGATTTACGTTATTTAAAAAATCCACATCGTAGTTTGAACGATGGGCGTCGCCATTATTTTAGGTGTGCAGTGCATTCTGGGTCGATGACGTAAAACGGTTCTGCACCGTCGGTGGTGAGCTAACGTTACTGGCGCTGTACCTGTTGCTATTTTTACCACAACACAACTTGCAAAATAAAATGCTGATACGATGCCACATTGTGCTGCTTTTTTCCAGTCGCAGGGCAACAAGAGAAGCGATGTTAGTCTTCACTGCTTTCCTAGCGATAAGAAGAGGAGAAAGGGAAGAGGCCTGTGGACGAATACAACTTCAAGTTCTTCTAAGTGCTGCGGATGAGGCCAGTTGCAGACGGAAAAAACTGTGGCGTGAGGTTCGAGTCTCGACTCCTGCCTGAAGGAGCGCCTCAAAAAGTGTGTGTCCAGGGTGAGAGAATCAGCCTCAGTCTGAACTGAGTCCTGGAAGTGTTCAGTGCACAAAGCATTAGCAATAGTATCTATCTATCTATCTATCTATCTATCTATCTATCTATCGATCGTCATTTTAGTTCAAGACGTCAGCTGTCAGCAATTGACAATTAACACTCGCCAAATGTTAAAATATGTGTCTTAAGATATATCAAATGTTTGGATGTTTTAATACTTTTTTTGTTTCTTCCAGAGGTTGTTGAACTACTTGTGATGGAGGAGACGGAGATCTGATGCTCCTTTCAGAGAAAGATGTGGCGATACTGTACCTTTACATCTGGTCCCGTGGATGACATGATCCAACAGCTCCTCTCATTGCCACAATCCACAGCATTACCTTTCCTGAATCACCGCTTGGTGTGTGAGAGAGAGAGTTAGACGAGTTTGGATATTTGGTATGTAATAAATCTTTGGGGGGAGTGTTTGGATAAAGCCATATGGAAGAGTTGAGTTTGGAGAGGAACACATCGTCCTGCAGTGAAAGTATCGGGACGTTGACGGGTCGAGTCGTGCATGACTGGAGGAGAGTGAGAGATTGCACTATATTTGCCCAGAAGTAATGAGGCGGTTTAGACCGCCAGAGCCTCGTGCAATCCTGTGATAGGCTGTAGAGCGCTTAAATGCTGTTTGTTGTTTTAGTTTGTTGTTTTAGTTTGTTGTTTTTGGTGCGTCGGACGCGGGTAGACGGGTTAGCCGTTGAGCTGCATGTGGGCGAACTGAAGACTAGGGTTGAGTTTATTTAGTTGATCTATGAGCTTAGATACAGGACGGCTCTTAATTGTCTTCTGGCATTATAGTGCCGTCTGCCTCACTCTGGTCCAGGTGCGTTCAAAAAGATTGTGGAAGTGACAACGCAAAAAAAACAAACAATTTTTTTGAGTCTTTGTTCGTATCTCAATTGGCATTCAAATAAAGAAACTGGTAGTTGACACTTTTAATTCAGATAAAGTGGATCAACTACAGGATTTTTTGGGATCTCCTACAGTGGAGAAATTGGATTGTCTGTCAAAAGACCAACTGTATAAAGTAGTTTAACATTTTCATTTTGAGTTAATGGTAACCAAAAGTGCAAAATTAAAAAACTTCTTGTGACTTTGATCCAGATCTGGCAAACAGGAACGGTCCGCCCGAGTGCCATCATTCCACGCTGCATGTGGGCCAGATCCGCATTCCACAAGTGCCAGATGTGGGCCGGATAACATATGTCTATAACATAGTTTTAGCTCCTGAAGGTCGTTAGACATGGTGGTGGCTAAAGATGAAGACTGCTTTTGGAGATTCAAGAAAAAGTCTGGATAACAAATGTGAAGGGTCAAAGGTTATTGTAATGAATTATTACATTTTGTCTAAGTTACAGTCTTAGGAGGCTGTTGAAAAGATGAATTGTTTATAGTATAAGAGGAACTAGGGCTGCTCGATTATGGAAAAATCATAATCACGATTATTTTGGTCAGTATTGAAATCACGATTATGTAACACGATTATTTCACATGACTTTGGGAACGTGTTGCATTTATTAAAGACACTGTAACACTTTACAATAAGGTTAATTAGTTAACATTAGTTAATGTATTCACTAACATGAACTAACAATGAGAAATACATTTGTTACAGTATTTATTCATATTTTTTTAATGTTGGTTAATAAAAATACAGCTGTTCATTGTTTGTTCATGTTAGTTCACAGTCCATTAACTAATGTTAACAAATACAACCTTTCATTTTAATAACGTATTAGTAAATGGTGAATAATATTAACTAAGATGAATAAATGCTGTAGAAGTATTGTTCATTATTAGTTAATGTTAACTAAGGTAGTTAACTAATGCTAATTAATGAACCTTATTGTAAAGTGTTACCAAAGACACCTTTCAACAATTCAGCGGTGCTGCGTCTTCTCTCTCTCGCTCTCAAAATGGGTTGGACAAGTCAAGCGTCGAAACTACACTCTCGCATTTAGGAGTCGGGACATGACGGAATTGTCACTTGTACAATCGGGCCAGCATTGCATCGCAACTAAAGTTTATCATTTTCACTTCTTTAAGTCTTATCAGTTTAAACATTCAAGCTGAGAGAGTTTATGGCATCGGGAGGGGCGGATGTGCATTCAGAACACAAGACAAAATTAGAGCATTCTTTCAAAACAGAACATGGCAAAAAAAAAAATACAATCGTTTTTACTCGATTGTACTATTTTGGTGATCGTTGGGAGCCGAAATCGAAATTCAATTAATTGCACAATTAAGAGGAACTACTTGATGTGATTGTTTTTTGTATGCCATATATTTTATATATATGGAGTTTATAAACCAAGCATACATTGGATAACACCAAAAAAAAATGCTTGCAGTTGCTTGCTGTACCTGAGGGGGCGCAGTGTGCGCAGAATCCTCTGAAATCTGACCACTCCCAGGAACTTCATCTCAACCGCCATTGACACAGCGATGCTATCAGTGATGTTATCACCAGGAACAAATCAATTCCATTCCATTTGTTGTCAAAATACTCAATAAAACCACTAGATACTAGGTTAATAATAAAACCTAGATGCTAAAAACTAGATACTAGGGCTGTAATCTCCCAGTCTATTATTGGTCGATATGTTCTGGCTCGACCAAAATTCTGATTGGTCTATTTTTTTGCCGCGTTCATTTCATCCTCATCCTTCGTTCCTTCACATGGACGTTTTTTATGTGAATCGCTTGTGCGCGCGTGGGTGTGGCCACATTAGAGGTAATGAGCAGACTCTTGAGAAACTGGTCCTCTTGATGGTTTACACATTACTTAAACAGAATATTTGTTTTTGATATGAATTACATAATTTAAAAATATACACTTCAGGCTTTCGACATATCTCTCATATCTGTGTGGCAAGTATTCGCTGAGTTAGTTCATTTTCTGTTGCGTTTCAGAATGAACTTCACACAGAGAGAGACGGTATAACCCGTATCATGTTTATTTTTATTTTATTTTATTTTATTTTATTTTATTTTACGAAAAGCAGTGGTGATTTAGATTCAGAGCTAATTTAACTCTGGGGATTTTGCTGTGTGTCATGTAATTTGCCCAGTCAGAGAACAAACTAACCTGCCCCAAGTTGGCAAAGTTGATCTTGTTATTGACCCACTTATAATTGGCCAAGAGGCAGTCAGACTTGTTTGTGATGTTTTTGACATCCAGGCCCAAGCAGTAGTGCAACTTGCCTTTGTAAAGCTATTGAGGCAAAAGAAATGGCACACAGTTCATGTCACTCAACGTCACGCATCTCAAGCATCTCTTTAATAAAACTGTCATGATAGTGAAATTAAGCAGAAAGAAACACAAAAGGCATTGAGAACCCCTGGGGCATCATTTATCTATTTTTTTTAAGTGGGAGGCTTACTTGGTGTCCTAGGCAGGATAAGACATCAACAAATATAAAAAAATTCAAAGAGCTAAGTAATGTGATTGCACCAAGTACACCTGGCTGTAGCCTGCAGAATGGGGCGGGGCTCAGGGCTCGCAAAATCGCTAGCCTGACGTCCCGGGACTATTGTATTTTCCAGCCGGGCTACCAAAATGCATAACCGGCCTGCCCGACGGGCTATCTGAAATGGTGTTCACTTCAGTCTTGTTATAATCAGATCAGCACGTTCTTCATCTTCAATCCGCAGCGGCGCCGAGCAGAGCGCACGTCAGAAACAGAGGACTGTGTGTGTGTTCATCTGAGCCTCATTGGTCTGTCACTGCTCGTCAATGTCAGAATATTTGAGATGACCAATCAAATCAAAGTAGGCGGGATTTATGTTCACAGAAGCTGAGCGCAAATTTGACGCTTCAGTTTACGGTCAAGTGCGAGATAAGATGTAAGTAGCTAAACTAAACATTTCACATTTGACAGCTTTTTTAGGTCATAAATGTGAAACGAATGACAAAAATAATCAGGCAAACGAATATACTTTTGTCGATTTTCGCCATTTTGAACTGAAAATAGGCCTATATAACGTGACTCATGTAATTACTACATTACATGAGTCACGTTACATAGGCCTATTTTCAGTTCAAAATGCACATATCAGAGAAATAAAAAATTTGAACCACCAAATAACCTCAAATGTAGGACCTCTTTGATTATAAAGCCCTGTCTACGGCTCTGTATTAGGAATAAGATCAATAATGAATGTGTACATATTGTGAATGAATTTAATAAACTTAGTTAGGCTACCTAGCTTTCTTAGTAGCTTTCAGTAAATAAACGCGTCTAAAAAAAAATCAGTTGACACTATGTTTACTTTTTTCACTGACAGACAAAAATGAAAAGCCTGTATCAGTCAAAGCTCAGCTTTAGGAGGGGAAGAGACCGAGCAAGAGAAACACAAAGAGAAAAAGAGTGTGATGCTGATGAGGGTTTTAAAGCTATTGTTATCCAATTTTTTTGGCCTTTAAAACGTCTTAAAATGCACATATGTAGATCAGAGAAATCAAAATTTTCCCCGAATCACCCTAACTAGCCTACCTCACATTCAGGACCTCAGTGATGATAAAACCCTGCCATCTGCATGTTAATGAAACTAGTTTTTTGTTTTTTTTCATCATACCCTCATTGGGGGCTGAGCCACAGACACACACTGATTCATGTTCACACTGGTCACACACATTTCACTTCAGTTAGAACCAGATGCATATTTGTATTGATGATTCTAATTTGATTATTTTATATCCAATTGATGATATTTGTGTTTTGAAAAAGTTTTTGATTCATGTTTTTGACTCCTAACCAATTTTCTACATTAAAAATGGTCCTTTTATTTGGGCTAGTAAAATTAATTTCGGGCTACCAAAATCTGAAGAGTGCCTGCCCGAAGAACTACCAGCGATTTTGAAATTTTGTGAGCCCTGGGGCTGCACGTGTCGCTCTGCCTCATACCTACTCTGATAGGCTCAATCATCTATCATAAGTATACATGGTAGGAAATGTGTTCAAAGTCGGTATTGGTTGGAGTATATGTCATTTAAATCTTTATAAACTGGAAAAGCTGAGCAGTTTCATAAAGCCAATATTTTAATGCATGGAAGAAAGAAAAAAAACATGTATCTTGCAATGTCCCTGAATTGATTGTTTTGCTAAATTACGCTGGTCTTTATGCTAGCACACAAACAACCCCACAACATGTAAACAAAAATGAATTGGTTGATAATGCACAGCTGTTGCGACAGGTCGAGGAATGAATTATGAATTAAATGATTCACGAAATGTGATTACTTCATATCACCATTGTATGAGACAGGAAATAAAAAAAGATGTACAAGTATCGGTTTAATTTAAATAACATGGCAAGGCGCACTGATTTTACGGAAGGTGGTATTGGTTTTTTTGAAGCCATGTTGTTAATACAATTATATTGTGTTAGTGTTTTCTCTACTTCACCTTAAGCACTGGGTTTGACTACCACAAATAAACATTATTAATAATTAATCATTATTAATGTCTCTAGCAATTGCAGGATTTAGGCTAATGTTGTATTGTGTGTGCATTACAGTGAAGACAACTCTGAACACATTTCCTTTCATGCATGCCGAGCGAGCCAGTTTGGGGCAGAGAGAAAAAAGCAGCCATTTTCAGCATCATTACTTCAGTCTTCAGTGTCACATGATCCTTCAGAAATCATTCTAATATGATGATTTGCTGCTCAAACATTTTCTCTGAAACATTTTTTTTTTTATTACCAATGTTAACAGTTTAATATTTTTGTGGAAACTGTGATACATTTTTTTTTTCAAAATGATTTAATGAATAGAAAGTTCTAAACATCATTTATTTGAAATAGTAAAGACTTCTACATTGTTACAATTTTGATTAATTTAATGCATCATTCCCAGACAGCAAAATGTATTTGGGCCAGATCTTCATTAGCATTTGGCGCAGATCCGCTAAACGGACCTGGGCCGGGCTCATTCTTTCCAACGGCCCAATACCGGAACAGGTTGGAATTACGGATCAGACACAGAACTGGCCCAGTACAGTTATTAATGCCATGATGTGTGGTGCAGATCTGGCCCAGATCCGTGACTCATATTTTACATCTGGGGCTCATCTGGCCCTGGTCTGTGATTCATATTTAGGCTACCAGACAATTAGGGCCCAAACACCCACACAATTTGTAATTAAAAATTTTTTTTTTTTTAAAGGCAAAAGAGAACACGAACAACCATCTGTAGACGTGAATTCAGATGCACAGAAAAAACAATGCAAACCAGGTTGTTTGCCTGGAAGTGTTGTGGACTGATATAAAACACATTTCGGTAACTCTTACAATAAGGTTCATTAGTTAACTACCTTAGTTAATATGAACTAAGAATGAACAATACTTCTACAGCATTTATTAATCTTAGTTAATATTAGTTTCAACATTTACTAATACATTATTAAAATCAAAGGTTGTATTTGTTAACATTAGTTAATGCACTGTGAACTAACATGAACAAACAATGAACAGCTGTATTTTTATTAACCAACATTAAAAAATATTAATAAAAACTGTAACAAATGTATTTCTCATTGTTAGTTCATGTTAGTTATACATTAACTAATGTTAACTAATGAACCTTACTGTAAAGTGTTGATTTCTTAAAAAAATAGTCAGGTACCATTTGTTTCTGTTTGTTCTGTTCATGATTACAAAGGTACAAATTTCAGATATTATTACAATAGTTTAAATATTACATACACAAATCATTCATTTTGAATTATATAATTATTTACGTGTTGAATTTACAGAGTGAAATGCACAATTAATTTACAGAAAACTCAGAAGACAGATGTTAAAGCCCATGTTGCAGGTTAACCACCACTGTCGATTAATGAGTACATAAATCACTCAAGATATGTATATCATTTTTAAAATGTCTCAAAAAATGGTATTAACCCTCTGGGGTCTGAGCTGTTTTCTGGGCCCTGGAGGTGTTCTGACATGCTCTGACATTTGTGGTTATTTCTGTTACTTATTACATTTTCATGGCTAAAGTCTAATTACACTGTATTCAGCACAAACTCTGCTACAATAATATATCAGCAGCATGTATGTAAAAGTTTGTAGTTTTGAGATAATGACATTTATGCGTGGTTTGTGAAAATACAAAAAAAAATTCTCACTGAAATAAGGCCATGAAACCCATACTGATTATTTCTTCACAAGACTTTTGAAAATTGTATGACGTAGCCTAGAATATTTGCTCCAAAACTATGTGAAAATCACCCTGACTGCTCATTCAGATAAGACAATATATTGATTTAAAATTTTTACGACGTGTTTTGTGTGATAAAGCTTTATGCGGGAGCTCATTAATATGCAAGCTTTTCACACCTGAGAAAGACAAAGACCCTCCCCTAACGGCCCTATTAGGAGCCATCAGGCCCCTGTCATTCTGAGCAACCTTGCACAAAGAATGAGGAAATTTAAAAAAGAATGGCTTTTAAATTGTTTGGATTTATTTACAACACAACATAATCCAAAGATACACAACAAATGACAAAAAAGCACTTATTGAAAACAATGATCCAAAGACAGAGACCTTTGTGCCATTCCTAAAAACATTGTACATACCTTTCATTTCCAAGGTGTTTGATTTTCACTTTACCATGTTCATGTACAGAGACTCATGTGAATGTTGAAGTCAGCAGGACTCAGTGGCATCTGTACACTGAAAGAAAAAAAAAAAGTGAACATACTGATATCAAGAGAAAGGCCTGCACGATTTTGGGAATAAATTTTAGATTTTTCTGGTTAAAATTGCTTTTTAAAATTCACAGAATACACACACACACACACACACAAATGTTTCCAACAATATATAATATAATGAACACCAGGTTTGTTGTGTCTTGTAGGCATAAGCTATGCACAGTGCTGGATAAAATAATAACAATAACCTATAGCAGTATAAATCTTCCAAAAGATTTCAGTAACAACTAAGTTAGAGAAAAATATATTGATTATCATGTTACTTAAAATGTTTCCATTCGTTATGATTATATGAAATGAGATAATAGTAAAAACATGAAGCCGTTTGGTGCGTTTTGCTTTTCAAACGCGATCGCGATCCAAAATATAAAACATTATGGTTACCATATACATATCTACGTTTGAGCAGATATCCGCAAACACAGTAACAGTAAACACGGGTCTAAATATTATAATATTCACCATATATCTAGCAACAGTTCAACTGCACTGTGAAATTTATGCAACAATAACAAACTAATATGTAAGAATTTCTTACCTTACATCTTTCTTGTCTTCAAATCGCGTTCTTCTTCTTCTGAGGTAAATCCAATGTAAGCTCACTGTATTCGCTGAGTTTTGTTTCAGTTTATAGACGTGCTCAAGAAAAAAAAGTTCACCGCGACGGAGAGGCAGAACGCACACCCTGTTTATTTTCTTTATTTTACAAAAGCACAATGTTTTGATTTGATTGTAAGTGGACACATACAAAAGTAGAAATATCACAGATACTTTTTTTATATTTCTTTTTTTAGTATGACCATAAATGACGGAGTAATTTAAGTTTATTGTGCTACAATGTGAAGAAAATCCAGCAAAACGCGCCAGCGCGTTTGCCGACCTCAGAGGGTTAAATACCAGTTTTTTACGTTTTTGGTATTAACGGTTTTTTTTACGCAATTCGGTGATGACGTCACGTTGGGGAGAAGTGGAGGAAAGGAGCCTCAGCCTAGTATTAGAACTATGGCGACTGACTGGGATGAGGAAGAGGTGGCAAGAGCCAACATGTATGATGGCCCGCAGCCGTGTAATTTCGAACCTGCCAGACGTGAGAGGGCTAATGAGGAATTGCCAAGAACTGATTGCCGTCAAAGCCAATTAAATGCATGGTCCGAGGAGAATGAGTGGAGAGTTGGTGAATTGTCCTGGTGAGTTGCTAACATTTAGCAACGCAGCAATGAGCACTGGAGCTAGTCTACGAGCAGCAGTGCACAATAACGACACATTATTTATTTTTTTTACTGTCATTGAATAGCACAGAGTGAAAAATCAACGTTTTCTTTATATCTAGTGGCAGTGATCATGACGTTAGTTCAGATAAGTACCGGTAACCTTTGTCATAGTGTTGTAGTACTGGTAAACTTTGTCTTTGTCATCTAGAAATAGAAGGCATCATGCTAGCTATATGGGCGTTTCTAAGCGTTTATGTCTTCCTCCGGTGAAAATGTTGTTGCAAACGTAGCCGTCGCGTGTCTGTCGCTGTGTTTGGCAGGTGCTTGTGTGGGCGGTGCCGTCCCATGGAAACTGCGTTGGAAAGCTTGTGCTGTAGGGAAGTGAGTGCGTTTTGGTCGCCCATCTCTAACTATATCTATCTATCGATCTGTCTGTCTGTCTGTCTATCTATATCTATCTATATCTATGTATTTATCTATAATCTGCGCTATCTTAATACTCTCGTCTACTACTCGTCTCTCTAGTCACTCTCAATGCTCTCAAGGCGGGCTTTGGTAAATTCTCTCCCCAAGGTGACGTAATGCAGTGCATTGTGGGGGAAAGGAGAATCGTTGCAAACCGCTTTAAGATAGTACCTACTTTTTCTTATTATATTCCGTTTTGTGATACCCAACAACATAAAATACAATGGATAACAGTTTAAATGTTTATTACCAACAAGAAAATTGCACAAATTCGTTGAAAAATTAACCCTGCAACACGGCCTTTAAATATCCAGGAAGATCCAGGCTCTGTGTCGGGTCTGGCAGCGGCAGAGGTGGACAGTAACAAAGTACATTTATTTGAGTATCTGTACTTTAATTGAGTATTATTTTTTTCTGGAAACATTTTACTTTAACTTCACTACATTTGAAAGACAAGTATCATACTTTTTACTCCACTACATTTCTGTCAAGGTCCTTGAGTAGAAAGTAGTTGGATTCTGACATCAATCTGATTTTCATTTTCACCTCTGGGTTTGGTCTTCTAAATGCACATGTTGTCATTGTTTTGGAGCACACTAGCTTATAACTGGCTGACATATTCATACTAAAAGCCAATATTTTTTAAATAGGGAACTATTTGAGGGAACAGCCCCAAACTATTGTGGACGTTATTGAGAGCACTTGTTCAATCTCGCATTCAATCCCACTACAGGAACTGTGTTCTAGAAATAAATATCATATTGATATGAGGGTGGGTAGACAGGCATAGATTCAGAGGCATAAGGTACCGTAAGTATTACAAACAACAATAATAAAACAATGCATTGACATTTACTTTTTACTTTTGATACTTAAGTACTTATAAAAACAAGTACTTCTGTACTTTTACTTAAGTAAAAATCAGTCTTTTCAACTTTTACTTGTAACTGAGTAATATTTGACCAGTAGTATCTGTAACTTGCTTTCACTCAAGTAAGGAAATTGTGTACTTTGTCCATCTCTGGGCAGCGGATCCTGATCACGGTCATCAGAACCGGGTCTCCAAACCTCCTGACCAGCCGTCTGAGAGAAAGCAGTGCTCCAAACTGCAATACAATCAATAGAAAATACAACACAATAAAATAGAAATTTCCTCAGAAATACTCCCCTGAAAAAAATATCAAACAAACTTCTTCTAAAATAAGAAAAGAACAATCAAATAAAAGTATTCTCAGAAATTATATGACGCTTTCATAAACTCTATGTAAGAGTACTCATGTAACTCTATATAAAGGATATATCCTCCGATGTCCTTCTAGAATAAAAGTCTCCTCTCAGGAATCCAGAAAACAGCTTCAAAGTCTCAAGGTTCACACAGAAAATTCTCTGCAAAAGTCTGTTAAAAAGTCTGGAATCTGTATTAGTTCCTTTCCTTCCTAACGTATGCATTCCTTTTAGTTTATACTGACTTTTTATACGGACGTCCATCATTTGGGTTCTGCTTCGCCCTCGTCCCGTGAGCCTGACCTGTGGACACAGGAACAGAAAACTCAGAAGACAGATGTTAAAGCCCATGTTGCAGGTTAACCACCACTGTCGATTAATGGGCACATAAATCACTCAAGATATGTATATCATTTTTAAAATGTCTCAAAAAATGGTCTTAAAGACCAGTTTTTTACGTTTTTGGTATTAACGTTTTGTTTTTTTTACGCAATTCGGTGATGACGTCACGTTGGGGAGAAGTGGAGGAAAGGAGCCTCAGCCTAGTATTAGAACTATGGCGACTGACTGGGATGAGGAAGAGGTGGCAAGAGCCAACATGTATGATGGCCCGCAGCCGTGTAATTTCGAACCTGCCAGACGTGAGAGGGCTAATGAGGAATTGCCAAGAACTGATGGCCGTCAAAGCCAATTAAATGCATGGTCCGAGGAGAATGAGTGGAGAGTTGGTGAAGTGTCCTGGTGAGTTGCTATCATTTAGCAACACAGCAATGAGCACTGGAGCTAGTCTACGAGCAGCAGTGCACAATAACGACACATTATTTATTTTTTTTACTGTCATTGAATAGCACAGAGTGAAAAATCAACGTTTTCTTTATATTTAGTGGCAGTGATCATGACGTTAGTTCAGATAAGTACCGGTAACCTTTGTCATAGTGTTGTAGTACTGGTAAACTTTGTCTTTGTCATCTAGAAATAGAAGGCATCATGCTAGCTATATGGGCGTTTCTAAGCGTTTATCACTTCCTCCGGTGAAAATGTTGTTGCAAACGTAGCCGCCGCGTGTCTGTCGCTGTGTTTGGCAGGTGCTTGTGTGGGCGGTGCCGTCCCATGGAAACTGCGTTGGAAAGCTTGTGCTGTAGGGAAGTGAGTGCGTTTTGGTCGCCCATCTCTATCTATCTGTCTGTCTATCTATATATCTATCTATCTATCTATCTATATCTATGTATTTATCTATAATCTGCGCTATCTGAATACTCTCGTCTACTACTCGTCTCTCTAGTCACTCTCAATGCTCTCAAGGCGGGCTTTGGTAAATTCTCTCCCCAAGGTGACGTAATGCAGTGCATTGTGGGGGAAAGGAGAATCGTTGCAAACCGCTGTAAGATAGTACCTACTTTTTCTTATTATATTCCGTTTTGTGATACCCAACAACATAAAATACAATGGATAACAGTTTAAATGTTTATTACCAACAAGCAAATTGCACAAATTCGTTGAAAAATTAACCCTGCAACACGGCCTTTAAATATCCAGGAAGATCCAGGCTCTGTGTCGGGTCTGGCAGCGGTAGAGGTGGACAGTAACAAAGTACATTTATTTGAGTATCTGTACTTTACTTGAGTATTATTTTTTTCTGGAAACATTTTACTTTAACTTCACTACATTTGAAAGACAAGTATCATACTTTTTACTCCACTACATTTCTGTCAAGGTCCTTGAGTAGAAAGTAGTTGGATTCTGACATCAATCTGATTTTCATTTTCACCTCTGGGTTTGGTCTTCTAAATACACATGTTGTCATTGTTTTGGAGCACACTAGCTTATAACTGGCTGACATATTCATACTAAAAGCCAACATTTTTTAAATAGGGCACTATTTGAGGGAACAGCCCCAAACTATTGTGGACGTTATTGAGAGCACTTGTTCAATCTCGCATTCAATCCCACTACAGAAACTGTGTTCTAGAAATAAATTTCATATTGATATGAGGGTGGGTAGACAGGCATAGATTCAGAGGCATAAGGTACTGTAAGTATTACAAACAACAATAATAAAACAATGCATTGACATTTACTTTTGATACTTAAGTACTTATAAAAACAAGTACTTCTGTACTTTTACTTAAGTAAAAATCAGTCTTTTCAACTTTTACTTGTAACTGAGTAATATTTGACCAGTAGTATCTGTAACTTGCTTTCACTCAAGTAAGGAAATTGTTTACTTTGTCCATCTCTGGGCAGCGGATCCTGATCACGGTCATCAGAACCGGGTCTCCAAACCTCCTGACCAGCCGTCTGAGAGAAAGCAGTGCTCCAAACTGCAATACAATCAATACAAAATACAACACAATAAAATAGAAATCTCCTCAGAAATACTCCCCTGAAAAAAATATCAAACAAACTCCTTCTAAAATAAGAAAAGAACAATCAAATAAAAGTATTCTCAGAAATTATATGACGCTTTCAAAAATGTAACTATATAAAGGATATATCCTCCGATGTCCTTCTAGAATAAAAGTCTCCTCTCAGAAATCCAGAAAACAGCTTCAAAGTCTCAAGGTTCACACAGAAAATTCTCTGCAAAAGTCTGTTAAAAAGTCTGGAATCTGTATTAGTTCCTTTCCTTCCTAACGTATGCATTCCTTTTAGTTTATACTGACTTTTTATACGGACGTCCATCATTTGGGTTCTGCTTCGCCCTCGTCCCGTGAGCCTGACCTGTGGACACAGGAACAGAAAACTCAGAAGACAGATGTTAAAGCCCATGTTGCAGGTTAACCACCACTGTCGATTAATGGGCACATAAATCACTCAAGATATGTATATCATTTTTAAAATGTCTCAAAAAATGGTCTTAAAGACCATTTTTTTACGTTTTTGGTATTAACGTTTTTTTTTTTTTACGCAATTCGGTGATGACGTCACGTTGGGGAGAAGTGGAGGAAAGGAGCCTCAGCCTAGTATTAGAACTATGGCGACTGACTGTGATGAGGAAGAGGTGGCAAGAGCCAACATGTATGATGGCCCGCAGCCGTGTAATTTCGAACCTGCCAGACGTGAGAGGGCTAATGAGGAATTGCCAAGAACTGATGGCCGTCAAAGCCAATTAAATGCATTGTCCGAGGAGAATGAGTGGAGAGTTGGTGAAGTGTCCTGGTGAGTTGCTATCATTTAGCAACACAGCAATGAGCACTGGAGCTAGTCTACGAGCAGCAGTGCACAATAACGAGACACATATATATATATTTTTTACTGTCATTGAATAGCACAGAGTGAAAAATCAACGTTTTCTTTATATTTAGTGGCAGTGATCATGACGTTAGTTCAGATAAGTACCGGTAACCTTTGTCATAGTGTTGTAGTACTGGTAAACTTTGTCTTTGTCATCTAGAAATAGAAGGCATCATGCTAGCTATATGGGCGTTTCTAAGCGTTTATGTCTTCCTCCGGTGAAAATGTTGTTGCAAACGTAGCCGTCGCGTGTCTGTCGCTGTGTTTGGCAGGTGCTTGTGTGGGCGGTGCCGTCCCATGGAAACTGCGTTGGAAAGCTTGTGCTGTAGGGAAGTGAGTGCGTTTTGGTCGCCCATCTCTAACTATATCTATCTATCGATCTGTCTGTCTATCTATATATCTATCTATCTATCTATATCTATGTATTTATCTATAATCTGCGCTATCTTAATACTCTCGTCTACTACTCGTCTCTCTAGTCACTCTCAATGCTCTCAAGGCGGGCTTTGGTAAATTCTCTCCCCAAGGTGACGTAATGCAGTGCATTGTGGGGGAAAGGAGAATCGTTGCAAACCGCTGTAAGATAGTACCTACTTTTTCTTATTATATTCCGTTTTGTGATACCCAACAACATAAAATACAATGGATAACAGTTTAAATGTTTATTACCAACAAGCAAATTGCACAAATTGGTTGAAAAATTAACCCTGCAACACGGCCTTTAAATATCCAGGAAGATCCTGGCTCTGTGTCGGGTCTGGCAGCGGTAGAGGTGGACAGTAACAAAGTTCATTTATTTGAGTATCTGTACTTTACTTGAGTATTATTTTTTTCTGGAAACATTTTACTTTAACTTCACTACATTTGAAAGACAAGTATCATACTTTTTACTCCACTACATTTCTGTCAAGGTCCTTGAGTAGAAAGTAGTTGGATTCTGACATCAATCTGATTTTCATTTTCACCTCTGGGTTTGGTCTTCTAAATGCACATGTTGTCATTGTTTTGAAGCACACTAGCTTATAACAGTGGCTGACATATTCATACTAAAAGCCAACATTTTTTAAATAGGGCACTATTTGAGGGAACGGCCCCAAACTATTGTGGGCGTTATTGAGAGCACTTGTTCAATCTCGCATTCAATCCCACTACAGGAACTGTGTTCTAGAAATAAATATCATATTGATATGAGGGTGGGTAGACGGCCATAGATTCAGAGGCATAAGGTACTGTAAGTATTACAAACAACAATAATAAAACAATGCATTGGCATTTACTTTTTACTTTTGATACTTAAGTACTTATAAAAACAAGTACTTCTGTACTTTTACTCAAGTAAAAATCAGTCTTTTCAACTTTTACTTGTAACTGAGTAATATTTGACCAGTAGTATCTGTAACTTGCTTTCACTCAAGTAAGGAAATTGTTTACTTTGTCCATCTCTGGGCAGCGGATCCTGATCACGGTCATCAGAACCGGGTCTCCAAACCTCCTGACCAGCCGTCTGAGAGAAAGCAGCTCTCCAAACTGCAATACAATCAATACAAAATACAACACAATAAAATAGAAATACTCCCCTGAAAAAAATATCAAACAAACTCCTCCTAAAATAAGAAAAGAACAATCAAATAAAAGTATTCTCAGAAATTATATGATGCTTTCAAAAATGTAACTCTATATAAAGGATATATCCTCCGATGTCTTTCTAGAATAAAAGTCTCCTCTCAGAAATCCAGAAAACAGCTTCAAAGTGTCAAGTTTCGCACAGAAAATTCTCTGCAAAAGTCTGTTAAAAAGTCTGGAATCTGTATTAGTTCCTTTCCTTCCTAACGTATGCATTCCTTTTAGTTTATACTGACTTTTTATACGGACGTCCATCATTTGGGTTCTGCTTCACCCTCGTTCCGTGAGCCTGACCTGTGGACACAGGAACAGAAAACTCAGAAGACAGAGATGTTAAAGCCCATGTTGCAGGTTAACCACCACTGTCGATCAATGGGCACATAAATCACTCAAGATATATCATTTTTAAAATGTCTCAAAAAATGGTCTTAAAGACCAGTTTTTTACGTTTTTGGTATTAACAGGGGTTTTTTTACACAATTCGGTGATGACGTCATGTTGTGGAGAAGTGGAGGAAAGGAGCCTCAGCCTAGTGTTAGAACTATGGCGACTGACTGGGATGAGGAAGAGGTGGCAAGAGCCAACATGTATGATGGCCCGCAGCCGTATAATTTCGAACCTGCCAGACGTGAGAGGGCAAATGAGGAATTGCCAAGAACTGATGGCCGTCAAAGCCAATTAAATGCATGGTCCGAGGAGAATGAGTGGAGAGTTGAAGTGTCCTGGTGAGTTGCTATCATTTAGCAACGCAGCAATGAGCACTGGAGCTAGTCTACGAGCAGCAGTGAACAATAACAACACACATATATATATTTTTTGCTGTCATTGAATAGCACCGAGTGAAAAATCAACGTTTTCTTTATATCTAGTGGCAGTGATCATGACGTTAGTTCAGATAAGTACCGGTAACCTTTGTCATAGTGTTGTAGTACTGGTAAACTTTGTCTTTGTCATCTAGAAATAGAAGGCATCACGCTAGCTATATGGGCGTTTCTAAGCGTTTATCTCTTCCTCCGGTAAAAATGTTGTTGCAAACGTAGCCGTCGCGTGTCTGTTGCTGTGTTTGACAGGTGCTTGTGTGGGCGGTGCCGTCCCATGGAAACTGCGTTGGAAAGCTTGTGCTGTAGGGAAGTGAGTGCGTTTTGGTCACCCATCTGTATCTATATCTATCTATCTATCTATCTATCTATCTATCTATCTGTCTGTCTGTCTGTCTGTCTATCTATATATCTAGTCTATCTATCTATATCTGTATTTATCTATAATCTGCGCTATCTGAATACTCTCGTCTACTACTCGTCTCTCTAGTCGCTCTCAAGGCGGGCTTTGGTAAATTCTCTCCCCAAGGTGACGTAATGCAGTGCATTGTGGGGGAAAGGAGAATCGTTGCAAACCGCTGTAAGATAGTACCTACTTTTTCGTATTATATTCCGTTTTGTGATACCCAACAACATAAAATACAATGGATAACAGTTTAAATGTTTATTACCAACAAGCAAGTTGCACAAATTTGTTGAAAAATTAACCCTGCAACACGGCCTTTAAATATCCAGGAAGATCCTGGCTCTGTGTCGGGTCTGGCAGCGGTAGAGGTGGACAGTAACAAAGTTCATTTATTTGAGTATCTGTACTTTACTTGAGTATTATTTTTTCCTGGAAACATTTTACTTTAACTTCACTACATTTGAAAGACAAGTATCATACTTTTTACTCCACTACATTTCTGTCAGGGTCCTTGAGTGGAAAGTAGTTGGATTCTGACATCAATCTGATTTTCATTTTCACCTCTGGGTTTGGTCTTCTAAATGCACATGTTGTCATTGTTTTGAAGCACACTAGCTTATAACAGTGGCTGACATATTCATACTAAAAGCCAACATTTTTTAAATAGGGCACTATTTGAGGAAACAGCCCCGAACTATTGTGGGCGTTATTGAGAGCACTTGTTCAATCTCACATTCAATCCCACTACAGGAACTGTGTTCTAGAAATAAATATCATATTG
Organism: Vimba vimba; assembly: GCA_022828995.1. Classification (NCBI taxonomy): domain Eukaryota; kingdom Metazoa; phylum Chordata; class Actinopteri; order Cypriniformes; family Leuciscidae; genus Vimba; species Vimba vimba. Next base: position 4,387,968 of record CM040826.1, read on the forward strand.
ATATGAGGGTGGGTAGACAGCCATAGATTCAGAGGCATAAGGTACTGTAAGTATTACAAATAACAATAATAAAACAATGCATTGACTTTTACTTTTGATACTTAAGTACTTAAGTAAAAGTACAGAAGTACTTGTTTTTATAAGTAAAAATCAGTCTTTTCAACTTTTACTTGTAACTGAGTAATATTTGACCAGTAGTATCTGTAACTTGCTTTCACTCAAGTAAGGAAATTGTTTACTTTGTCCATCTCTGGGCAGCGGATCCTGATCACGGCCATCAGAACCGGGTCTCCAAACCTCCTGACCAGCCGTCTGAGAGAAAGCAGCTCTCCAAACTGCAATACAATCAATACAAGATACAACACAATAAAATAGAAATCTCCTCAGAAATACTCCCCTGAAAAAAATATCAAACAAACTCCTCCTAAAATAAGAAAAGAACAATCAAATAAAAGTATTCTCAGAAATTATATGATGCTTTCAAAAATGTAACTCTATATAAAGGATATATCCTCCGATGTCTTTCTAGAATAAAAGTCTCCTCTCAGAAATCCAGAAAACAGCTTCAAAGTGTCAAGTTTCGCACAGAAAATTCTCTGCAAAAGTCTGTTAAAAAGTCTGGAATCTGTATTAGTTCCTTTCCTTCCTAACGTATGCATTCCTTTGAGTTTATACTGACTTTTTATACGGACGTCCATCATTTGGGTTCTGCTTCACCCTCGTTCCGTGAGCCTGACCTGTGGACACAGGAACAGAAAACTCAGAAGACAGAGATGTTAAAGCCCATGTTGCAGGTTAACCACCACTGTCGATCAATGGGCACATAAATCACTCAAGATATGTATATCATTTTTAAAATGTCTCAAAAAATGGTCTTAAAGACCAGTTTTTTACGTTTTTGGTATTAACAGGGGTTTTTTTACGCAATTCGGTGATGACGTCACGTTGGGGAGAAGTGGAGGAAAGGAGCCTCAGCCTAGTGTTAGAACTATGGCGACTGACTGGGATGAGGAAGAGACGAGTAGTAGACAAGAGTATTCAGATAGCGCAGATTATAGATAAATACATATATAGATAGATAGACGGACAGACAGATAGATAGATAGACGGACAGACAGATAGATAGATATAGATATAGATAGAGATGGGCGACCAAAACGCACTCACTTCCCTACAGCACAAGCTTTCTAACGCAGTTTCCATGGGACGGCACCGCCCACACAAGCACCTGCCAAACACAGCGACAGACACGCGGCGGCTACGTTTGCAATGACATTTTCACCGGAGGAAGAGATAAACGCTTAGAAACAATAATAAAACAATGCATTGACATTTACTTTTTACTTTTGATACTTAAGTACTTAAATAAAAGTACAGAAGTACTTGTTTTTATAAGTAAAAATCAGTCTTTTCAACTTTTACTTGTAACTGAGTAATATTTGACCAGTAGTATCTGTAACTTGCTTTCACTCAAGTAAGGAAATTGTTTACTCTGTCCATCTCTGGGCAGCGGATCCTGATCACGGTCATCAGAACCGGGTCTCCAAACCTCCTGACCAGCCGTCTGAGAGAAAGCAGCGCTCCAAACTGCAATACAATCAGTACAAAATACAATACAATAAAACAGAAATCTCCTCAGAAATACTACCCTGAAAAAAATATCAAACAAACTCCTTCTAAAATAAGAAAAGAACAATCAAATAAAAGTATTCTCAGAAATTATATGACGCTTTCAGAAATGTAACTCTATATAAAGGATATGGGTGGTTTACATGACATGGCCTTTTTTTGGTCCAATGTGTCAATGTTAAGTAAATTATTAAAAAAATATATCAAAAACTGGTGATATTGTTCAGAAAGTGCTGTTTTATATGAACACACAGAGCATTCATGGGTTTATTCTTCCATTTTTTTTCACAATTTTCAGCCAAACCAGAATAAGCTCATATGGCGTGACTGTCCCAAGCACATTTCACAAATTTTGATTTTGAATAAAACCAAGAAAATTAATTCATTAAATCATATATTGATAACCCAGATGTCTACTTGTGAGTCTGCTTGACTAAAAGTTCAGGCATAATATTTTGAAGCCATTCTTAACTAAAACATTTTGTCCCAAAAATGGATATCATAAGGTGTGACGCCATATTCCTTTTTTTAAACGGACAATTGTTTGGAGACCTTTGAGGTATGGGGGTCCTCCTTCTTTCAGGAGGAAGAATAACACATCAGAAGGACACTGAAAGTTACAATTATAGTTTTCTCTCTTCATGGTTTAAAAAAAAAAATCAAGTATATCCGGCACTCCTGCTTCAGTTCCCTTTTGCGCTGTCTTTTGGTGTGACGCATTTTACACAAAAATGCCCAAATTAAATTACTTTTCAGTCAATTTTACCTTTAAACCTATATTGTCATATTGTAGTTAGCATGGTGTTAGCATAAAAGCACATTGCTTAACCCTCTGGGGTCTGGGCTGTTTTTGGGGCCCTTGAGATGTTCTGACATGCCCTGACATTTGTGCTTTTTTCAGTTGCTTATAAACATATTAATGGCAAAGGTGTAAATTCACTCTATAAAGCACAAACAGGGCTACCATAATATGTGAGCCACGTGTATGTACATGTTTTCATTTTTGAGAGAATAATGTTTATGCATGGTTATTGAAAAAACTAAAAACTAAAATTTCTGAAATAAGGCCACAAAACACATAGTAAATATGTGTCAATAAGACTTTTGACTAATGGATGTCGTCGCCTATAGTTTTTTCTTCAAAATTATGTGAAAATAGTCTTGCTTTATCGTTCACATAAAACCATACATTGATTTAAATTGATGTAAAGCAGGTTTTGCTTGGAAAGCCAATATGCGAGGGGGGCGTGAACGAGGAGTGGTTTACACCTTAGAATACAATGTCCCACCCACTCTGCATAATGAGCCATTCATTCAGGTGTGACACTGACTGAGCCACAATGCAAGGACAAAAGATATATTTAGAAGAAGACTTATATTGACCATTTAAGATTTTGCTTACATCTATCTTGTAAATATGTTTTGCTATTTTATTAAAAAGGTTACAATTACAACAATAATTACAATTTCAACAATATTTCAAGTGTACTCTTTCTTTGTAAAAAAAAAATGATTATAGGCCTACATTTTATCATATGTATTCATTAGTTTGAATATAGTCAACACTGGAACAGCTAATAGGGGTGTAAATCGGACAGTTCATCACGATACGATACGATATCGATTCTCTCAGCCAGCGATACGATATTTTCCGATACTTCAAAAAATTCCACGATACGATTCAATTCGATTCGATTCAGGGCTATATCGATCGATTAATCGATATTTAGATATTATGTTCACACAACCAGTTACGTTTTTATTAACTCACAAATGCAACCAAAATATATAACATGAACGTTTAATTAAACTCTTTGAAAACCAGGGGCGGACTGGGACCACAAAGTGGCCCTGGACTTTCTAGCCCACAGCAGGCCACCACATCCTACATCATAACACATTGGCACAATAATGTGCAGAATAATTTTTAACACCACTTATAGCATAAAAATTAGGGCTGGGAAAAGATTAATCACGATTAATCGCATCCAAAATAAAAGTTTGTGTCTACGTGATATATGCGTGTGTGTAGGCCTATAATTATTTTGTATATATAAATAAATATATAAACACATATGCATGTATATATTTAAGACATATTTGCATATATATACTGTATATATTTAAATATAATTTATATTATATATACATTTAAATATTTTATATATAAATAACAAATATTTCTTAAATATATACATGCAAGTGTGTATTTATTTCAGCTCCACCTTTTCTTTACTTCCTCTTGTCATACATGGACAATTATAATAATTATATCAATTATTATAAAATAATTATATGGTTAGTGAACAAGTCAGTGCACGATAATAATAGCAAAACAGCGAGTAAAGAAGTCAAAACGACACAGATAGAAGGCTGTTCTAATGTCACGTCATGTTACCTGAGTGTTCCTTGGAGAATATTTCAATATTAACATGAGCGGAGTGGAATAAAGAAAGTGTTTAGCAGGACTGATATTTAAAACGGTAAGCACGCACTGCTTTGTTTACAGTTTGTGTAACTTATCTTCAGCCGGCAGCGTCGGTTTCTCTTTTTGAATGATGAATATGAATATATCTGCAGAAATAGACCGTTGTCTCATTTACACGCAGACGCAGAACGCGCATTCTAGCTGACAGTCGGCTGTAGTTTTCTCGGTGTGTTCAAGTGCAGCTTTTTTCCCGCGACGCGACAACACAGTCGGCTTTCATCAGCGCTAGTTCATCGGCGTGGCTTGTGTGTTCCAGGACGTGAAAGGGGGGCGTGTTTCAAGATACGCAATGGAGTAGACCAAACTAATTAACAGGGAGGGAGTGCAATCCACTCACTAAACACTTGTCGGCCGCGCCCGCGCGATCGACTCACTCATCCATTTGCGTAGAAAATAAATGTAATGATTTCCGTCAAAAAAAAAAAAAAAATATATATATATATAGCCTATTTGTGTACCGGGTGGGCCGGCCCACTTTGGCCAGCGGCCCACCGGGAAAAGTCCCGGTGCTCCAGATGGCCAGTCCGCCCCTGTTGAAAACTCACCCTCTCACAATTGGGACATTTATAACAGAAGTGGTCATTTGCAAGTACTCCGTTCTTGTTCATTTTCATAAATCATGTTTTTTATTATAATTGTGCATTCCAAGTAATATCAATCAAACTGCAGCTGGGTTGTTTTGATTAATAATAATAATAATAATAATAATAACTTAAAAATATAGGTAAATTACAAAATTAAAGTTAACCCTCTGGAGTCTGAGCGGTTTTCTGGGCCCTTGAGATGTTCTGACATGCCCTGACATTTGTGCTTTTTTCAGTTGCTTATAAACATATTAATGGCAAAGGTGTAAATTCACTCTATAAAGCACAAACAGGGCTACCATAATATGTGAGCCACGTGTATGTACATGTTTTCATTTTTGAGAGAATAATGTTTATGCGTGGATATTGAAAAAACTAAAAACTAAAATTTCTGAAATAAGGCCACAAAACACATAGTAAATATGTGTCAATAAGACTTTTGACCAATGGATGTCGTCGCCTATAGTTTTTTCTTCAAAATTATGTGAAAATAGTCTTGCTTTATCGTTCAAATAAAACCATACATTGATTTAAATTGATGTAAAACAGGTTTTGCTTGGAAAGCCAATATGCGAGGGGGCGTGAACGAGGAGTGGTTTACACCTGAATTACCACCCACTCTGCATAATGATGAGCCATTCACACAGGTGTGAAACTGGCTGAGCCACAATGCAAGGACAAAAGATATTTAGAAGAAGACTTATATTGACCATTTAAGATTTTGCTTACATCTATCTTGTACATATGTTTTGCTATTTTATTAAAAAGGTTACAGTTACAACAATAATTACATTTTCAACAATATTTCAAGTGTACTCTTTCTTTGTAAAAAAAAAAAAAAAGATTATAGGCCTACATTTTATCTATGTATTCATTACTTTGAATATAGCCAACATTGGAACTGCTAACATCTTAGTTGATGACTTTATTTTTGACAAAAATATTAGGCTATTTTATATATAGAAATTGCTAAACAAAAGCTTATTTGACGAGGCAGTATATTCTACAGTAAAAACTGTACCCAAATCTACTAAACAAAATGTTGTCTTTCATATTTCGCCTGACTGTAAAGTTGTTTTCATGAAATATTAGGGCATATTAATGTTAATTTGCAGTTTACGTTGCTTATACAAATAGCTCAGTATAGCAATACAGTTTGCTAAAACATCATCATTCGTTGACGATAGGCTTATTTACTTTAAATCCAGGAAATTTGTTAATGAAAAAATTATTAAAATTAAGATACAATTGATACAAAACGAAATTCGTTTTAAAGAAAGGATTTGTACTTTCTGTTTTGAGGTCTCTGTGAAAGTTTGAAAGTCTTTTAGTGTTTTTTTTTTTTAGAGCTTGCGTCCATAATGGAGAACTGTCACGTAATATTGTTTTTTGCCAGCTGTGGTAAACAGCGCGCATCTATGCCGTTCATTCATTCATAAACAGAAACCCGAGAAGGAAAAACTTACTAGTATTCCTCAGCTCGTATTCCTCGTATTCCTCATTATTCCTCACAGCGCTGCGAGACGGTGTAAGCAAGTAATGTTCTGAATAAACTTGTGTTTTGGTTTTCTCGAGCTGATACGGGGGGCGTTCACAGGATTGCGCGGATTACCTCAGCCATTTGCGTTTGAATAGCGTGCGCTCTCCGTGGGCGGAGTCACATTACATTTGAATTAGCTCTAATGAGGTCGACTGGAATCGCTCTCTTTTAATACAGATTTCACAAGATGAGAATATTTGTTTTTTATATAAATTACTTCATTTAAAAGAAGAGATTTCAAGCTTCATAAAGACATATATCACGTGTATGTGTGAGAAGTATTCACTGAGTTATGGTTCATTTTCGGACGCGTTTCAGAATGGACTACACGGACAGAGAGAAGGCAGAACTCGCTTCGTGTTTATTTTTCTTTATTTGTCGAAAAGCACAAAACTATGTTTTTATTGTGAGTATACACAAGAATAATACACATTTAACAGAATCGATTGATGTATGAAACTCCTATGGAAAATCAAAGTCAACAGAGTTTTTGCGAGTTTCTTTTACACTGATAAAAAAAAAGCGAGCTGGTATCGCCGGCGATACCACCGATCTCAGGGGGTTAAAGGCCATCTTTCAACTTAATTTATACAGAATCTTGTATGAAAATGTCAATTTAAAAAGACATACATAAGAATACATATGTTTTACAACACCCACTGGTTCTCAGTGTGGGTTTACAGGGTTTTTCCTGGCTCAAAATGAGGCGGAGGTGGTAAAATCCTAATAATGTATTCTAATAATAAGCTAAATATATGTGTATTTTTCGTAGATCATCATATAGCCTAATGTGTTTCCCACATTATTTTAGTGGGTTGAGCCTGGTACCTCCAGGGGGGTCCGGGGGCATGCTCCCTCGGAAGAAAATTTTGTGCATTTTAAAGATAAATTCATTAATCTGGTGCACTTTGAGTCACCCGAATCCACTGTTAAAAATAAATAATCCACCCGCAAACCGCCCGTATTCTTTGATTTAGATATCTGCATCTGATCATCACATTACAATTATTCAAATTCTCAGTGTTAAGCATGATAATATGGTAACATATCACACTGAAGTTGGCGGATTAAAAATGAACATTTAGGCTATTTAAAATAAAAGTTCTTCTTTTGGCAAAATTACATTTCCTTAATAGCCTAAACAGAGGCTTTACTCCCTTCAAACTTAAATTGTCAATGTTTCATTACATCACTGTTTGAAAACACTCAGAATAATTTTTTATACCTTTATAAAGGGCATTTTTCCCATAATTTTATTAAATGTATCCTCCATCTTTCATTTCAAATTCTTAAATTTGATCAATATTCAATTAAAATAATAAGACACTAGGCTGTTACCAATCAAATTAAATAATTTACATTGAAAAATTATAACTGTATTAAATGAGATTATTTTAAATATTTTTGAATATACAATAAGGAATGTTGAAAAGAATGATACTTTGAAAGTAAACCGCCAGTAGATGGCGGCAGGCGACCGTCTTAATGAGCGAGTCATTGAGTCATTCATTCAAACGATTTGTTCAAACGGCTGATTTATTCAGAATGAGGCAGTTTATGAATAGGTAATTGAATCTTTGACTCAACTGATTCGTTCGAAACGCTGAATCATTCAGTAATGGAACACGGCTGAGTGTTGCTGTGAGATGCGCGATGGTTCTGCTGTGATCTTTGTTTGGAACTATTTTCACTGCTGAAACAGAACAAAAACAGTCATTGCATCTAAAATGTAAGTGACTTAATTTTAACTATTTGTTTATTGAACTGTTATGAAATCAGTCTCGGTTTCAATCTTGATTGGCATTCAGGAAAACAGCTCTCTGGTCGTGTGTAGCCTAGGCTATATATTGTATATGTTATAAGCCTCAACAGCGCAACTTTGTTACCGTCAGTACATTAGGTAGGACTATATTATTATCAGCTATAGGCTATCAATCACCACTTACAATAAATTAAATAAAACAGAATAATCCTCACGTATTCGGTGATTCCCTAGTTATTTTTTATTTTTATATTAAAAATGATTTTAATCAGGGCATTTGTCCGGATGGGTTACAATTCTCTCTCACTTTTCCCTTCAAAAAAACAAAAAAAAAAAAAACACACGTGTCCCGGACAAGCGTTATTGTCGGATCCTGATATGTTTTCCTTGATGGGTTTTCCCTGAAGAGAATTACGTTGTTGAAAACGAAAGTAAGAGAGTGACGCACGTTCATTGCGTTTTACCGTGATGAGAGTTCCGTTTCTTTATTAAACTCAACTCAGTATAATGATTTATCTGTCAACCACCCTCGATTAATTGGAATGGAATGTTTTTATTACTTGGCCCGCCAAGTGTTTGTGTTTGTTTTGGATGCAACAACTCCAACTTGTCTGGCCATCGGGTCCACCGATTTCCAAACAAGAAACACAAAGATTTCCGTGCTTGGATACGTTTCGTCCAGGCAAAGAGAAGCAATTTCAAGGTGACAAGACACACGGTGGTATGTGAAGAACACTTCACACCGGACAGCTACAACCAAGGAGATCTTATGGAATTTCGCATGGGATTTCGACGAAGAGAGTGGGTTAGGCTGGCAAATGGAGCTGTGCCAGCGGTGCATGCAAGTCCACCAGCAAAATCTGGCGGGAGTGAAGAGTCTAACGTTAATGTTAGCACTAGCAGAGAATCTGCGCGTCGAAAACGGGAGCTTTGCACAGTAAGTCTTATAATACTTTATACAAATTGTTGCATCGAAATGTAGCTCTGCATGTAATTTCTGCAAATGTATTTTTCTTGATGTTATAATGGATTAGTCTTGGCATGACTTTGAGAAGTTAACGTTAGCACCATGAAGGCACGAAAGCCCGCCTAGCTGCTAGCTGCCGTCAGCTTACTCTTGCTACACCCCGTGAGGCTGCACATGAGCCTCCTGACACTTATTTTATTGAGCTAATAAGATAGGCTTCCAGACTGCGACCATTTTCTGAGAATGTGCGAATTAAAATTTTATGTGGTCACATTTGTGCGAGTGCATGCAGGGTCATGTAACGTTAGCCTACTACTCGGTTAAATTCACGCATGAATTTTCCTGCATTGAACTTGGTTTAGCGCCCGGCAAAGTGAGTTTTTGTCCCGCCAAAGTCTTATTTGATCGGTGAGTAATGTAGATGAACTTGTGACAGTGCGCATGTTTAACTGAAAGAACGAGCAGAGAGTGCTCCGGTCGCGCGTGCGCACTCTCTCTCTCTTGCCAGGCGAAAGTGTAAACAAGACTTGACCGTCTCCAAAACGCATCCAAGTAATGCTTTACAATATTAGTTTTCTTAGTTACATCGAAGTTGCCTGGGTTTTCTTTGACTAATCGAAGCTGGTATCAACAGGGCACATGCAAGGGAATGCAGCTCGGGACTACTTTGAAAAGATTTTGAAAAGATTAGCAGTCTTTTAGATAATGCATGAATGGGGGATTTTCATGAAAGGACTACATTTTTTAAAGTTAAAAGTTGTGATTTTGGTCTGTTTTCAGATTTTGGGAGAGAGTGCTGCCAGCAAAGACGGGGCAGGTGCAACTGCCACTTCAGATCCTGAAGATGATGGAGATGGAGACATCTCTACAATGGACCCTGAGCCAGTAGTGGTCCATCGTGGATCACAGTGCAACATAAGATGTTTACATCGTTCATTAGGTGGTTAGCTTATATCTAGCATTCACCATACATGCCATATACAATCACAAATAAGGATTACATGTCAAAATTTTTCATGATCTCCATGGTTACTATTTTGTAATTTACACTTTTCAGACAGTGAACATTAAAAATTATGAACTTCATAATGTTAGAAAAAGATATTTTGTACTGGGTTGCATTAGATAGTGCATGTGTTGTTGCCAATGAATGTACAATGGTGAACAATTATTAAGATGAATCTCTTTCATCTAAGCTGTTCAGGTAAAGCCTCAGATGGTGGATGTGGGGACTCAAACCGAAAGGTTTGAGCATCGCAGATCAACTCCACTGGCCAGTCCTGAACAAAGTGATGATGAATGGTCATTTTCTGATATCATCACCCATTCTGGTGATATGTCATGGAGTCCAGGGGAGGAGATGTTGAGCGAGTCCTCTGAGGAGGAACCAGAAGAGCTGGAATCTCTCAGTGACCCAAAGTAAAAACCTTTTTATTAATGGACACTTTTTCTGATTGTGTATCAAAAAATGTCATAGACAGAATTAATGTGTTTTTTCCTTTTCTTGTTTTCAGTGCTGTTGACAAGTTCATTGTTTGCCAGAGGCAGTTGCTGTCCTTGTTCACGGTTTGCCCTGCATGCTGTGGGGAAACCCAGGGACACATAATGCACCCGGAAGGAACCTTCATAAAAGTCAAGCAGGTAATGTCTTCTTTGTCAACTGTCAGTGAGGAGCTGAATTATAGTCTGTGAATGTACAGTATGTATATTCATTATTTGTGTCTTAACTATACCGGTATTTCACTGCCTCATCTTAAAGCTGCTTGAGTCTTGAATCTTCTCTCATCTTTCAGGCCTGCGGAACTTGTGGTTATGAGCGTTACTGGCAAAACCAAGAGAAGGTGCATCGAAACATGCCTGCCTGCAACCTTTTACTCAGCGGTGCCATCCACTTCTCAGGTTGCATGGCTACTCAGACCATCAGGATGCTGAAGCTGTTTGGACTGCAGTGCATAAGTCCCGGCACTTTTTTCCGCCATCAGCGCTATTACACTATTCCTACCATCGTGCAGGCCTGGAGGAATGAGCAGAGGGGGATCATCAGGGAGCTGAAGCAGACTGGGGGTGGATTGATCCTGTCTGGTGACTGCAGGTAGAATGGTCCAGCTCACGTCACTGATGTAGAACAGGTCAGTGTGTTTTTGCATTAACCTCTAAATGTAACTGTTTTTGACGTTCTTAGATCAGATTCTCCTGGACACTGTGCCAAATATGGTAGCTACTCCTTGATTGAGGATCGAATTAAAGTTTTGGATGTTCAACTTGTCCAAGTAAGTTGATGTCACACAGAAATCTTGTGTCTGATTTAGTTACTGATATTACTGTTACTGTTCAGTAATAATCAGTTGGTTTTACAGAGCTCAGAAGTCCCAAGCAGCTCTTGGTGTGAGCTAGAGGGTCTAAAGCGGAGTATGCAGTTCCTGGAGGACCAAGACATGCAAGTGTCTGCTCTGATAACAGACAGAAATCGGCAGGTAATGATGCTAGGAGAGATCTAAAGCTGAACAGCATTGACATGCACAGTATCACTCAAAATAAATTCTAAATTCTATAAAATCAATTTGTGTCTTCTTTGTTTTAGGTGGCCAAGTGGGTACATGAGAAAATGTGTTCAGAAGGAACAAGGCATTTCTTTGATGTCTGGCATATTGGGAAAAGTATGTATTGTGATGTTGGTAGTTCTATATAACAGACTTGTTTTTTGTAGTTAAATTCACTTTCCTAATAATTAGTTTGCTCTGCTCTGGAACAGGTGTACAGAAAGCACTGGATGCTGCTGCAAAAGAGAGGGACTGTGAGGATCTGAAGCTGTGGAGGCCAGCCATTATCAACCATCTGTACTGGACCGCAGCTTCCACCCCTACAGGAGATCCAGATGAGATGCAGGCAAAATGGCAGAGTATGATAAATCATGTACAGGACATACATGAACACAGCACTCCTGCATTTACCAGCTGCGCACATCCACCGTTGGAAGGAGAGGCAAGAAACAAGGAGTGGCTGGAACCAGGTACAACATAGTAGCCCATGTTCAAAGATGTTAAATGTTTTGAGGCTAAACTTTTTTCAGTGCTTGTTAAGTTTAGTTTGGTTTTATCAATACGTAACCCCATGTGTACTAATAATTACTTGTGTTATGAAATGCGACATACTATGACAGAATGTTTTATTCAGAATCACCAGCAGCCACTAAACTGGAGAGTGTAGCTGCCAGGAAAGCACTGGTAAAGGATATTCGACAATTGTCACCTCAGCATCAGACATTCTCCCTGGAGGCCTACCATTCCCTCATTCTGCACTTTGCTCCCAAACACACTGGCTTTTCTTTTCTTGGGATGTACAGCAGGTAGTGTTATCACTTAAAAGTATCGATACTAATAAAATTAGGGGTTTTTTTTTATTTCAGGATATTGCAATACTTTTGTACTTTTGTAGCAGGTAAATGATGACAGAATGAATATGGCTAAAAACTAATGCAGTCTTGTATAGCAGACTAAAATGTTATTGATTGATAACAGCATTACATATTGTTTGCAAAAAAATAATTGCAAAGATAAGTCATTGTCTTAGACCCATTTGAACTGGAAACATTAATGTCATGTATTTCTGTTGCGTTTCACTGCATTGGGTTAGCTTTGGAGACCTAATGTTCCATCTACTTATCTCCTACAGACTTCTCTTGGCGGCCCTACATTTCAATAGTAATGGCAACAGAGATGTAGCTCGAACCAGTGAGGGTGAGGCACGCTACGCCGTTTGCTACCCGCGGTTTCGGAAAGGTGGCTGGGTAGTCCACCCCATCAAGGAGAAACCATCTTACGGTTAGTAGTTTCACTTAGTTTTTCAATATCTTTTTAGCGCAATTTTCCAACGGACAAAATTGCGATTGTTAACTCATGATTTCTGTTCTGTCTGTGCGCACCAATCTTGCACTTCTATCTACTCCTCAACCAGACCACCTAGAGACTTCGGGTTTTCGGCATTATGTTAACCCATTTGCGCCGGATGCTGCACGACGCAACATTCTATCTCCCGCCGGTTGCTGCGTAGCGCAACATTGAGTTTCCCGCCGGTTGCTGCCTAGCGCAGCATTTTTTTTGCGTCATCGTTTTCATGACAACTGCGGCATTTAACTCACTGTCATTGGTTCAAATACACATGAGGTGGGTCTTGTTCATTTGTTTAAGACCACGTAACCACCAAAATGTACTGTGGTTGGCTGAAAATCACGTCAATCAATCATACATACACGTGCGGTTTTGTATATATACAAAACCGCACGTGTATGTATGATTGATTGACGACATATATGTTTTTAGTGACAAGGCGAAAATTAACGAGTAGCTAGTAGCAATGGAAATGGATGATTTTAACAGCGATGGCAGTGATATTGAAGTAGATTGTGAGGTAGATTGTGAGGTACTTGACCATGAGAGGGAGGACGAGGATGATTTTGTGCCGGATCCTCTAGACAGGGCACAGGAGTGGGATCTGTGGGACTCCGACGAGGAGGATGATGACTTTCGGGGATTCCAGGTTGACTGGAGAACTGATAATTACGAGCCTCGGGCTAAGAAACGATTCACTCGTACATCCGGGGTGAAGCAACCGATCCCCGTAGATGCTAGCCCCCTGGATGTCTTCTCGATGATATTCACGGATGAGTTGTGGGACACGTTGGTGACCGAAACTAATCGCTATGCGGAACAGGCGCGAGGACAGACCCCCACAAACTCAAAGTGGACACCAGTCTCAAAAACTGAGATGAAAACTTTTCTCGGGCTGTGTCTCGCTTTTGGTATCCTAAAGCTGCCATCACGCCGAGACTACTGGAGGCAGAATAAATGGTTATATCAAACCAACGTTCCCAAGGCGATGTCAAGGGACCGTTTTGACATGATCTGGAGGTAATTATTATGTTTATTTGTTTTCTTGTTTTCCGAGTTTCGTTCTCTTCTCTTAGAAAATAATAGTAATGACAGTGGTGCTATAGCACTATTACTAATATAATGGTGATGATGGTTGATAATGATAATAATAAATACAATTATGCTAATTATAAATACAATACTGGAAAAAAATAAATAGCATAATAAATAGTAATACATTGTGGATAAATAACATAATGAATAAATAACATCATAAATAGTAATACAATTATGGCACAATGAATAAATAACAATAAATATAAATACTATAAATAACATAATACATGTAAATAAATAAATAAATACAATGATGCTAATTATAAATACAATACTGGCATAAATAATGCATAGCATAATAAATAGTAATACATTATGACATAATGAATAAATAACATCATAAATAGTAATACAATTATGACACAATGAATAAATAAATATAAATAACATAATACATGTAAATAAATACAATGATGGAAATACATGTTAGGCTTAAATTCTTTATCATATGTATTTTCAGATATCTCCACCTGCAAGATAACTTGGACTCTGCCTTGGACAAATCTGACAAGCTTTGGAAGATCCGGCGGTTCATGGACCTCCTCCTGGTTAGATTCAAGGCGCTGTACGAGGTCAATGGCTTTGTATGCGTGGATGAGTCGATGGTGAAATACAAGGGACGCCTGGCCTTCCGGCAGTACCTCCCTATGAAGCCCGTGAAGTGGGGAATCAAGGTGTGGGTGATGGCGGAGAGCAAAACCGGCTACGTCAGCAATTTCCAGGTGTACACGGGGGCCATTGCGGGTAAGACTGAGACAGGCCTGGCTTACCGGGTTGTGTCAGACCTGGCTAAACCTTATTTTGGGTCCAACTTGTGCTTGTATATGGACAACTTTTACACTAGTGTGCAGTTGTTGCTGGATCTGAAGGTCAGGGGGGTGCAAGCGTGTGGCACGGTGCGTGCTGGGAGGAAGGACCTCCCCAAAAATAGGGAGCTAACCAAGAAGGCTGACCTGAGCAAACACCAATTTAATGTGGCGCAGCGGGATGACCTGACCTTCTGTGTCTGGCAGGACACCAAGACTGTGATGGTCCTGTCCAATTATCATGACCCGACTGCTCATGGGTCAGTGAGGAGAAAAACCAATGGTCAGCGGCAGACAGAGGTTCGGGTGCCAGAGTGCCTTGCTGACTATCAGCAGCATATGAAGGGGGTTGATCTTCTGGACCAGATGGTGGGTTACTACCAGATCCATCATCGGTCTACTAAGTGGTGGAGAAGGCTCTTCTTCTACTTTGTCACTGTGGCGGGCTACAACGCCTTTGTCGCTGCCAGGTCTGCTGGAGGACCCGAGTGGACGTACAAGAGGGGTGGCTACAAGGACTGGCTACAGGATCTAACCCAGGAGCTGATCGTCCCAGTGACAGCGAGAAGTGCTCCCTGTGTGCCCACCAGCCCAACAGGAGCTTCGGCTGAACATGATCTGGTGCAGATAAATAACAAGAGGAAGACCTGCAGGGAGTGTTGTTTGAAGCACAGCGGCACCAACGTACGTCCAGGGTCAACTTTGATGGGGTGCAAGCAGTGCAACATTCCTCTGCACCGCGAGTGCTTCATGCACCACGTTGTTCGGCATAAATGACTCTGTGTGTGTGTGTGTGTCTGTCTGTCTGTCTTATCTTATCTGTCTGTGTGTTCTGTATGTGTATGTGTGTTAGTTAGTTAGTCACTCAGTGTGTCTGTCTGTCTTGTCTGTCTGCGTGTGTGTGTGTGTGTGTTTGTGTATGTGTGTTAGCTAGTTAGTCACTCGTGTGTGTGTGTGTGTGTGTCTGTCTGTGTGTGTGTGTGTGTGTGTGTGTGTGTGTGTGTGTGTGTGTTAGTTAGTTACTCAGTGTGCCTGTCTGTCTTGTCTGTCTGTGTATATGTGTGTTAGTTAGTTAAGCAGTTTATTATCAGTTATTTATGTTATGTTATGTTATATTTATTGTCAGTTATTTATGTTATGTTATATTTATTGTCAGTTATTTACTTAGTCAGTCAGTGTGTCTGTCTGAGACTGTTCCCTGTTCCATCTCAGGACTTTCCCCACCCCTCCCCACCTCTCCCTCATAACAAGGTGCCTTGTTCAATGTTGGCATGGTTAAAATTTGTATTTGTTGTATTTTATATAATTTATGTATAATGATTTTGATGAATTATAATGATTATAATGATTTTAAGAATGTTTTGAAAAATTTGTTGGTATGACATTGCTAAAGGAGCATGGTGGAATAAAACATGTGATTCCTACCTTTACAATGCTTTTTATTTCATGTTTCTAGGTGCTACAGAGGCTTAGATATTAAGGTTTTGGCAGACGTTGACAATTCTTAATATTTTTTCAGAAAACCCTCAGGAAATAAGGTTATTTATTCTAGAATGCCATAGGATTCTATAGGCGTTTTTAGCAGGCGTTTTAGGAGTAAATGGGTTAAGGAAGGTCTAATCTCGGGAACGCAAAAAAAAAAAAAAAAACGAAAAGATTTACTCTGTCTTAGTGTTGTGATCCCATGAGGTGAGAAAATTGCGTTAAAACACTCACCGTGTTTTTATTACTTGTTTTATGTGAAGCTATCTTTTTTTTATGTGGGTCAACCATGTTACTTAATGTGTTCTAAACATTTCTCTCCTCAAGGATACGCAACAAATCTTATGGTCTCTCTGGTAGAGGAATACTCCAAGTCACCACAGGCCCTACAAGAAAGCAGTGCTGTCTTGTCCTCTGCTGCCCCGCCCCCCCTCACCACTTCCCTCCAGAAGGTTGCCAAGGATGAGGCAGTCAGCCTCCATCTCGCACGACACTCACGTTTTAACATGTAATAAAAGATCAATTTTACCAGTACAGTTTGTTTCACTATGGATTTATTAATCGTCTTCCAGGCGGGGCCACTGGAAACCTTTGTATGTTTGTCCCTCCTCTGCAAACTGCCTCCTTATTGCTGACACAACACACGAAGGTATGGCTTTCCTAATGTTCCTGCCTAGTATTCCGTACGCCCAGCGGACAACCTGCCTGTATGCTGTGTATCGGAACTGCCTGTGGTGGAGATTGGGACATAATTACATTTTGATCATACCATGTTTTCATAGTAAACAATTCCAATGGTAAATATTGCATGTCCTGTTGGCTGATATTCTACTGTACTACACAACACCAAAGTTGTTTTTATAGTAAGTATATGGAAACCACTGAGTTTAAAAACCTGCTTAACAGGATTTACTATTTTGGCGTAGAAAAGCTGGTTCTTTAAATTGCAGTGTGAAATAATTTTTGCTCAAAACATACTCTGGTCTGCTGGCTTGGAGAGGGCCATGCTCCTGTCTGAAGTTCATGTATGCTATCTGCAGCACAAAAGGATTCAGACAGGATGCTTCAAACCCTGGATGGAGTGTGAGGCAGGTAATGTCTTCTGGGGGATCTAGGTTTTGGACAAGGGACCAATAGGCGTCGACCTCCCTACAGCACACACTCTCCACTGCTGATGGCATAGCCTCACATCTACCACACAAGCACCTGTTAAACAAAATGTGCTAAGATAAACTCACTCTCCTTCCCTCCTTGTAGCTCTAGTGGTTGGTGTAACTGTACGTTCACACCGCCGCCGACTTGAGCTGCAAAGAAGCCCTGTCAAGGACGCTTGTCAAAAAGTACGGGGAAGCTTGTTGACGCTTTGGCCGCTCTGAAGTCTGTCACACCATGAAATGTAAACAGAAAAAAAACATTACCTTTTATAATAACAGCATTTTTATAACCGTTTTGGTCACATTTGGTTGGGAAAAAAATTATAATTAGCTATTATTATTATTATTATTATTATTTGCATCTGTGTAATTGGTCAAATCGGTGTTACCGTGAGTGAATGAATTGCATTCCCGCTTAAAACGAGCGTTCGTAAATATTTCCAATAAAAGTTGCGCTCATCCTCAAATGTGCATCACTGGATCATTATGGATCATCGCAAAGTTGTTGTGTTTGGTGCTGCTGCTGTATTGTATTTACGGAGAAGACGTTGGACTCTGAGATTTTGGGTTCATGCCACCCTCCAGGACCGTTATCAATTCGGAGAGCATCACCGGCTGGTGCAGCAGCTGCGGCTTGATGACGAGAGATTCCAGCGGTACTTCAGGCTGGACACAGAGCAGTTTGACAGCGTGCTGTCAAAAGTGGGGCCGCTCATCATGATGAATAGCACTAATTACCGCCGTGCAATATCTCCTGCTGAGCGTCTGGCTATTTGCCTGCGGTTCTTGTCCACAGGGGACTCCTATCGCACTATTGCTGCCAGCTACCACATGGGAGTGAGCACTGTGTCCAACATTGTCCCCCAGGTCTGCAGGGCCATTTGGGACTCCATGGTGGAGGAGTACATGCCAGTGCCCATCACGGAGGATTGGCTGAGCATCGCAAAGGGGTTTTACCAGCGGTGGGCTTTCCCCAACTGCCTTGGATCCATTGATGGGAAACGTGGTCATTAAGTCTCCTGACAATTCAGGGTCCATGTATTTTAACTACAAGGGGACTTATTCAGTTGTGCTTCTGGCAGTGGTAGATGCCCAATACTGCTTTCGGGTAGTGGATGTGGGCAGCTACGGGAGGACGAGTGACGGCGGTGTCCTGGCTAGGGCTGCAACTAACGATTATTTTGATAATCGATTAATCGGTCGATTATTTTTACGATTAATCGGTTTATGTTCTTATATTTTAGTTTTGCCCATTTTTTCCCCCAAGTAAATTATTAACAAAGGGTCTTTATCATTCAACATAGACTTTTTAGAGATTTTAACCATTTTGCATTGTCATATCCTCATCAAAAACATACCTGGAGTTGTGTTTTATTATGTGTTAGTAATCCTTTGTCGAACTCTTCTCCAATCAAAACACTGACCCATACGTACAAATTTCACAAGGAGATTTCAAATAATGTTTTTACCATGGCAGTCCTTAGGGCTCCTAAAGTAGTTTAACATCCCGAACAAAGCTTATTAATGAATCTTGCAGAACATATTTTCACGAAGAATAAGAATAAAACAGAATACAGTTGCAGTAAATTGCATTTTATTATTTTGTTTCCTGTAAACACACAGCTTATACCTGGGAAACAGCTTTATAGCTTATGCTGTGAAATCAATCATAAAGTTGAAAGTAGCTCAACTTTATGGTAATGAGCTATGACGCGGTTCAGCGGCAAACAGCAGCAATATAGATGTCCTTCGCGCTGGCTGATTCCGGAGAAACATAAAATGTAAACTTTCGTTTCTACCAAAACATTAGTTCTGAGAAAAAATAATCAAATGCAGTTTAACCATCATAGAGTGAAAGTGTATCATTTGCATGTGTTTTTAAGTCCTGTCAGTTTAACAGGGCGCGCTTGACAGGGCATATAAGAACGAGCAGAGAGAGAGCCCCGGCCGCGAGCGCGCACTCACCCGAGTGCTGTCAATTGATACGATGGTATCGAAGAAAAAAAACTCCAGTGATGAAACATTTTCTTTGTTGAAAAATCTTGTGCGATATCCTAAACTGCCGAATGCATTGCTTGTTTTTTTCTGTTTACATTTCATGGTGTGACACTTCTCTTCTCCCATGATTTTGCGCACTTTGGATGACTTCGTTTGATTAGTTTTATCTTCTGCTATTTTCTTTCTCTTTCTCGAGCTTACTCCACTGCCGCCTGCCTCCACCATCTCGCTGAATGCTGCAGAGAGACGCTGTGCGTGAAGCACGTGACATAAAACGAGGCCAGCTATTGGCTATTCGCTACTTCTCCTGCTGTACTGGCTGAGTAAAACCTCCGGTGGCTCATTACTGCCACACTTTGGTCACCGCAGATTTAAAATATGCACGAAATGAGCCGCTTACGGCAAATAAAAGTTATTTAGCAACTAATCGATGACTAAATTAGTTGACAACCATTTTAATAATCGATTTTAATCGATAAAATCAATTAGTTGTTTCAGCTCTAGTCCTGGCCAACTCCACCTTCGGCCGGGCACTACTGGACGGGGCTCTTGGTCTGCCACAGGATGCTCTGCTGCCGGGAGCTGAGCATCTAGGACCGCAGCCACATGTTTTTGTTGCTGATGAGGCCTTCCCACTGCGCCCCAACCTCATGCGGCCTTTTCCTGGCTCCAACCACTCTGGCAGGCGCAGAGTATTCAACTACAGGCTGTCACATGCAAGGCTGATTGTTGAGAATACCTTTGGTATTCTCACGTCTCAATGGCGTATGTACAGAGGAGTCATTGGGGTCAGCCCTGCAAATGTGGACGCCTGTGTGAAGGCTACCTGTGTCCTGCATAATTTCCTGAGGACGACCTCCAAGACGCCAACCAGGGCAAGACGTGGACCACCACCAGCTGCAGGCCTACAGGCAGTAACCCGAGTGGGCAGCAACAACTCCGCACGGGAGGCCATCCGTGTCTGGGAGACATATACCTCCTATTTCTCCACCGAGGGAGCTGTCAGCTGGCAACCTGGAGTATAAGCCTAGTGCTACAAACGGCTCTTTTAAGAGCCACCAGTTACACTAAAAGCATAGTTTCCATAGCTAAGCACCTATACACTTATAAATAGGGATGCACCGATCTGATACTCAGTATTAACTGTTCGTCAATTGAAATGTGTGATGCTGTTATTGAAAAGTATGCTACCGTGTCCTTTATTTATTAGCCTACAGTTTAATTTAAATTTCGTTTTTCTTTATTTAAATTTCGTTTTTCTTTATTTAAATTTCGTTTTTCTTTATTTAAATCTACCCTTTACTGTGTTAGTAATCTGTTAGTTTACTGCTTCCCGCTCGCGCTGTTCTGTAGTTTATTATAAGTTTATTAATTGTGAACGTGTCGCGTCTCGCGTGTATTGCACCAAATGCGAAGTGAAGTCGAAGCACCCTTGTGAAGTCGATTGGATGAACGGTTCCCGAAATAATCAAAATGCAAACAAACAGACAGACAGACAGACACATTCCTGCCTTTATTAGAGAGAAGAATATATTCAGCCCCTCCTTCTCCGAAGCTCAAAAAATGGTATTCGGACCAGCCCTCGTTTCTGCCTCATTAAACAGCTGTGCTATAGGCTACATTTAAAAAATGTCTCAATTTTATAGTAGGATTTAAAAATAATATGGAACACAACCATGAATGTTGAAAATATTTTACAATATTTAATGGGAAAAAAAACAATTCATACAACGTAACTTTTTTTTTATTAATAAGCTAGTTGATGAAAATGCTTGCATAGTGACTAAACATTTACTCTTGGGTGAGCTAACAAAAACTTGGTCCCGACAGGGCCTTTAATGTCAACGTGTTGAACAAGTCTGCTGGCTCCAGATATGCATTAAACAGACAGACGTGAACGTGGTTTCAATCAAACTCTCAGCTTAAAGCAAAAGTGTATTGTGAGGGAGTGAGAACAGGGGGCAGCTGACAGCACTGCAAGGGTAACAAGCTTACTAACACCCCTCACAGTGTTGTCAGCTGCACCCCATTCCTCTCAGCCCAAGGGTCAACCTCACGACACTTTGCCTCATACACCAGGCGGTGCATCTCAAACTTGAGATCCTGCCTTGTTCTTAAAGGCAGGGTTCTAAAGTCTTCCTGCAGGCTTTTAAAATAATAGTCAGGAGGAGGGGGAGGAGGAGGAGAAGGGCTGGGTACAGGTCCCGGTCTGTTGCTCACAGCCTCCAATACTGTGATCAGTCTCTCCTCAAAGTCAGAGGTGTGGGGTCTCTTCCTTCTCGGGACGGGCTGGCTTGCTCTCTGCACTGGTGTGTTGTCTGATGCCTGAAGCTCTGGTGGCTGCTCTGGTGCCTGACTGTGCCTGGCCATGGCATTATCACTGTCCTCTGGCCACTGTCCACTGTCATCTAGGGCTTCCCCTCCCCCATATTACTGGACGTTGGCCGGTCCTCCATGAAAGGATTGAGGAAGCCCATGACCGAACTGTACCGCCATGGCCGGGCACTGCTTGCACCCGCGCCACTCCTTCGCCTATCTTTTTCCTTCTTTCTTTCCTTCCTGAACATGTCCCTCAAGCTCTTCCATTTCTTTTTGCAATCCTCAGCTTGTGAACAGACAACAGAAAAAAAACATAAGCAATGTGAATATTCAACATCACGGAGCAGCTTCTTTACATGAAAAGACCTATGGCACGCGTTGTGTAGCCTAATTATCTCGGCAGTTTAGGATATCGCACAAGTTTGTCAACACAGAAAACATTTCATCACTGGAGAGTTTTTTTTTCAACACCATCGTGTCAATTGATTTTGATTAATATGCGCGAGGGAGAGAGAGCAAGACGTGCATGTTGTTTGAAGACGGTGAAGGTGAGTGCGCGCGCGGCCGGGGCTCTCTCTCTGCTCGTTCTTATATATGCCCTGTCAAGCGCGCCCTGTTAAACTGACAGGACTTAAAAACACATGCAAATGATAAACTTTCACTCTATGATGGTTAAACTGTGCAATTAATCCACGAATCACATTCGTCAAGGGCCGGGGAACAGCTGGCCCGGACGGTTAATGAATCACGGATCAACTACAATAGCCCGCCTATTCTTGACATCGCACATCCTGCGATGTGACCATCATGGATTCGTACATCGCGATAACGATGCTTAAATGATACATCGTGCAGCCCTACTGGCAAGACAGAGACAAATTCGAGTATCTATCAGTAGCCTACTAGTTAAAAATATTATAAATCATCAGCACGCACTTCACAAACTCACCGGAGACACCAACTATACCAGCTATCTTATCCCATGCCTCGTTCTTTTGTAACTGGTCCCTATATGAAAATAACGTCATATCATAAATCAGGGGTGTCAAACTCAGTTCCTGGAGGGCCACTGTCCTGCAGAGTTTAGCTCCAACCAGCTCCAAAAACACCTGCCTGGAAGTTTCTAGTAATCCTGAAGACCTTGATTAGCTGGATCAGGTGTGTTTAATTAGGGTTGGGACTAAACTCTGCAGGGTTGTGGCCCTCCAGGAACTGAGTTTGACACCCCTGCCATAAATGATAGGAAACCCAGCAACAGCGATTATCAGTTTCTCCTCCATTTTCTCAGAACTAATGTTTTGGTAGGAATGAAAGTTTACATCGTATGTTTCTCCGGAATCAGCCAGCGCGAAGGACGTCTATATTCTATACTGATTGGTTGCTGGCGTTTTGCCGCTGCTTGCCGCTGAACCGCGTCATAGCTCATTACCATAAGGTTGAGCTACTTTCAGATTGACGCTCAAAACGCGACGCCGATGGATTTGACGCTCCTTGCTGCTGAGAGAAGCCAGCTTCCATAGAAAATGAATGACTTCCGGTAACTTTGGAAGCTGAAGTCAGCGGCGGTGTGAACGTACAGTAAGACCTTGTAAGAAACGACATGTAGACTACTTACTTCCTAAAGCTTAGGTAAATATGCACTGTAAAAAGACACACCTCCTACATTTATGCACAGTATAGGCTGTCAATTAGATGCATTTATCTGCATGCCTTACACCCAGTATCCCTCCACGTGACAATAAAAGATCCTTGAAACAATGACTATATTTACATGAACAGCATATTCCCGTCCTAACCGGAACACTAACTGCTTTCATACACGTACTCCGCAGTACATGCGAGCTCATTTACATAATGTCCGTCGGAAATACTAAGAGGGGAGTAGTATAACAGCCGGCTAAGTTCGAAATTCCAGCTGGCCAGTTATGTTGTTCAGATATACGGCCCAAACGCTTGACATCTGCAGAAGCAGAACATGTGGACACCTAGGTCTGAAAGCAGCTACTGATTAAAAATCAGCTAGCAATTTCTTCAAAATTTCATGATAAACTATGTTGTGCAGAAATGCACAGCATTTCCATCCCTGTCCAGACTAGCTGACCGTCACAGATGTAAGCTACAGCCTACAGCATTCATTTAGAATCTGGGATCTAAATTAAACATTTTAAGACACATGTTGCTGGCATAGATGGTGACAATCTACATGGATGCTTGAAAAACAACAAAGTTGACAGCAATATTGCTAAATATGATTTATTAAAGATATTGCAATGTGATAAACATGGAGACAACATTAGCCACAATTAGCTATAGCCTGTGGTCACTCACCAAGACACCTGCCCAATTCTCCACCGATTCTCCTCACAACTCTATCTCTCTCCTCTGTCCATTTACCCTTCCCCTTAACTCTGCCTGACCCCTCTCTCGCCTAGGCGGCTCATAATTATACGGCAATGGCCCATCGTAAGAGTTGGCATTAACCCCTACTCCAACCTCTTCACTGTCTGACTAATCATGGAGGCGCCCGCGTGGTCACTTGCGTTGCACGTGACCTGGAGCGCATCTCATCCTAACTTTACGAAACTCATTGTTTGCCTCACACAGACATGAGAAATACATCAAATACTAGGGGTGGGGGAAAAAAATCGATTCTTAGATGCATCGCGATGCGGACGTGGACGATTCTGAATCGATTCACAAATGTCAAATTGATTTTCTAAAAAAAAAAATTTCTTTTTTCTAATAACGTAACGTAATATTGACGGAACGCAAAAGGCGGAACTCTAAAGCGGACGTGCAGTGCGCGGACAGACTGTGTTTCATTTTTTAATGAAAACTGTTTGTGATTTTGCTACAGCAAAATGTTTTTTGTCTGAAGGATTATATTGCTCATTGGAAATAACAAGAGGATGTTGGTTAGAAGTCTATTATTAAATGCTAGAGATTCAGAATATGCTGAAGTTTGTATTAATTTACTACACGTACGCTGCTAGTACAGGCACACATTTATTTTCCTGTTGGTTCTTTGCAATGTTGGGACATATGCTGGCAAATGTAACCTTACAGTTGACTTGCCAAATCACTTCCATTTGTTTTAATAATAAAATTAATATAGGAAGTATTGGAAGTAAGTTCGTAATGGGTCATCATAAATAAATACTTTGCTTTAAAAGTACCAAGTAGTAAAAAAAATAAAATAATTATAATCGTTAATAATCGATAATCGTTACCCTCTGAATCGTAATCGAATCAAATCGTGAGGTACCTAGAGATTCCCACCCCTATCAAATACACAAAGCTTGAAATGTCTTTAAACTAAATAATTCAAAACGAAAAAAGAAAAAGGCTACTCTCTCTGATTATGTAATCCATGTGCATTTCTCTCTATAGGCGCGTTCACTACGGAGATGGCGATCGTCAACTTCATCTTTGCAGTCGACACTGTTAGAAAACACTAGTTTATTAATAAAAATTAATCAAGATATTAGCCGCCAACACATCTCTCACGCAGTTCACCCTCTAATGGCAAATAAACTTTAACAAGTTGATAACTCGAACTAATGGTTAAATATAACATCACATGGGATACTTTTTTACAGTTGAACATTTAAACATGAAATGAACGCCTATAACACGATTACACATCGGATGAAGGGAGAAATCGTACCTCTCTCTCTAGTGGCTTTGCCGGAAAGAACCGTTGATTATTTGCGCGCTGCTTTTTGAACCTCATCTACGCATGACGTCAGCCGACGTGCACGTGCACACTGTGATCTTCACCTTTAATAAGAGCACGCAAAGTTCTTTCAAAATAAAATGCCCCAAAGTAAATAATAAACAAATTAAAACAAACAATTTAAAAATTTAAACACAAGAATTATAATGCATAATTATTATAGTGCAAAAACATATCTCTGCTACACTATTGCTGCACATTTGTGAACATTTGCACTGGCCTACTTTTTGCACATCATACTCTAACGTACAGTTAAATGTGTCTTTTTATTCTTCTGAATTGTTTGTTGATATTTTGATATATTTTTCCTCTCTTCTTTATAGTTTCTTATTTATATTTCTCATTTCAAACTTTCTCTTTCACTTTACTATCTTACCTTACAGATGTCTATATTAATATTGTTGTTTTATTACTATTTCTAAGCACCTGTACACCGAGACAAATTCCTTGTACATGTAAACTTACTGTACTTGGCAATAAAAGCTGGTTCTGATTGTGTTGTTTCCATCCAGTGTTGAATAAGAAGAGGAGTTGAGTTTGCCTGCTGGACTCCTGGGCCTCATTTATCAACAGCGCGTAGAAAAGGTTCTTTAATTTTGTCCTACGAGTGAAATTTAGAATGTGCCAAACTACAAAAAAAATGTATTTACGCACACCAGTAAGTAATTGATAAATCCCACAAGTTCTTTTTATTTTTTTCAACTTTCATAAAAGCTTACAATGACATTATCAAACATAAGTCAAACAGATATTGGGGAAAACATATAACAGATCTTACATTGTACAGAGTAAAACATTAAATTCTACAAAATATGTTTTCTAGTGAGTCATGGAATATTTTAAGATCTTTACAAAAACAATTAAAGTAGGGTGTTATAGATAAAATACATTATGTTAAGAAGTCTGTAATGAATAAATACGAGTATGGCGGATACAATTTTCTTGATTTCTCATCTCTGAACAACACTTTCAAAATGAACTGGATTAGACAGTTTTTATGTAATCCAAATTAAATTTGGAACTTTATCCCTAATTACTTCTTTTCCAAATTAGGTGGTCTCCCTTTCCTATTGGTCTGCAATTATAATATTGCCCTTTTAACTTATCTTAGTTCCATAAGCAAGCATTACTTGCATGGTCATTAATCTTTAAACACAACTTTTCCCCTCGCCGGTACTTCATTTGGAACAATCAAAATATTGTATATAAGAAGTCTTTGTTTTTTAGTAATTGGTTTGAGAAAAATGTTTTGACCGTTTCCCAGTTACTTAATTCAGAAGGTTTTATTTTAAATGATGAAGAATTTTTATGTAAATTCAATTTCCCAGTAACTCCCAACCCAAGGAATTTTCCATTGTAATGCTGTTCCTAAAGGAGTTGTTATGCTTCTAAGAGAGTCTGTTAGATCATCTGACACTTTACCTATTTCTTTAGACCCATTTGAACTCCCAGTAGGAAAATTGTGCTTTTTGTCACATCCTTCATCATCAATTATAGAATTAGATCTCTCTTTCAAAAGGAGTAACAATTCCATATGTGGCTTCATATTGGAAGAATTTGTTTGAAATACATAATAACTAACAAGGTTAGAGAAATTTCATTCAAATTTTTACACAACTTTTACGCTGCTAAAGCTTTTTTGAAAAGGTTTAAGTCAGATATAGACACAAGTTGTTCTTTCTGTGGTGCCCCTGATGAAACTGCTCTTCATATCTTCTGGGATTAGATGGACAGTACATCCAAAGCATTTCATCATCTAAGAATCTTAAAGCTCTTAAGACAATAAACTTGTTTCAACTCTTTAATTTATTACATTCAAGTTTTCTATTCTGTTTTTTACTTATGAGTATATGCACAGGCTATAACCCATGTATATTAACATTGAGTCATTTAGCAGACGCTTTTATCCAAAGTGACTTAAAAATTAGGACTAAATTAAGGAAGTCATCATGAAGAGGCAAAAACAACGCAAGAAGTGCTCAAAATACAAAGTGCAGGCATTGTTCAGAGTAGCATAAACCAGACATAGAACACAATTTGGTTGTTTGTGCTACAACATGCACATAGGCTAATTTAAAGTTTATTCTTTAAACACGGGATTACTTTACTGTAAGTGTATTTGAAACACTTAAGCAAAGGTGATATAGATGTTGTAAACTGAATTAAACACGTGTGTCTATGCTGAATTTGGTGGCTATAATGTGATTCACAATGAATTTGAAAATCAGAAACAGCGAACGCATCTCATTAATCCTGAAACAAAAACCTTTTCATATTGAAGGCGTCAGAGAACGCAGTAACTCTGAACTTTGAACAAAAATGTAAACACAAGATGACTTCTGTTCTAATAATTTAATGTTACTTTAGATAAGAACAATCACGGGCTTGGCTAATCCAAAGCTATTAAAGAGAAGTAAAGTTGATCTACTGGCGTCTTTAATGGTGGCCAAAACCTACTAAAGTAAAACGATTGAATTAAGTTCCTGAAGGGCATCCAAGGGGGCTATTGAATATATCCTTGAATGTTGCGCGTGGGAATTATGGCAAAATCCTAGATATTTAGTCAATTGCCTCAGCTTCTGATCTTCGGGACTGACCACTTGTGCCAGAGACCTGGTGAGGAACTCGAAGCGATATAGTTTCCTGATCTAAGCGGGTAAATATAATCACAGTTAAAAGAATAATCAAATATTCGTTCACAAAAAAAAAAAAAACAGCGAATGTGCATCTCATCAGCCCTGAGCCAAAAACCTTTCATATTCAAATGTATTGACATGATAACGAGCAGAGATTTGACCTTGCGTTTAGCATGTGCTGGCGGTTCATTGAGTGTTAACAACGACAGAGTCCCTCATTGGCTTTCAGCCTGACCTGTGTTGCACATACAATGCACTGGCCAGTACGGCTGCGACTACAGGGCCAAATCTAAAATAAATTGTCTTTTGAAAAACACTTTAACAAATAAGCCGTTCCAGAGACTCTTCAGAGACCAGAAACAATAATTGAATTTATATTCTTAAATATAATTGTATTATAACTCGAATTATAATATACATTAAAGGTGCTGTATGTAGGATCCAGCGGCCTCTAGCGGTGATGTTTCAGATTGCAACAACAGCGCTCGTGCTCGTGCGGGTGCTCAAACTCAAGAGCGCGCGCCGCACTCACTACCGGCCACACTGAGACTTTCAACACAACGGAGAAAGCATCACACAACATGCTGGAAACTCATGTAAACTCCCACTGCTACATTACCATAATAGGCTACTTTTATCAGCTTGACGTATAACTAATGCTCCATGCTCGTACCATGATAACGTTACATTGACTGTATTTTGCCGACATGTGGTGTTATCTAGCATAAGGCATTTCACTAACTATTCGTGTATCTTTCACAATTAGCAATGTCAACATAGGTCAATGAATGATAACGAAAACGGTTAGTCAACTAGACTGAACAATTTCAGTGTAACAATAAGACAGTAGGAAGTAATATTACTGTAGGCCTACTGAACGTGTCTGGAAATGTGTATTATAAACAATATGATCGTAGTGGGATGAGTGACGTTAGACAGTAGACCTAGTACATAAAATAAAAGTTACATCCTAAAGCACCTACTTTTTGTTATCATGGAACAGTCTTTTGTATTCATTTCATGTCTCATGTATGTTGTATTTTACCTTGCTATTTCATTACAGTTTACTATTATTTATTTCAGCATATCTGAAAACTTGTAATTTATCAGAAAAAAAGCCAACTCAGGGTCTGTTTTTATAGGCTACCTAAAACAACGCGGAGGTCTCTCCATAATTCAAACGCTCTGCCAATGTTGATCCGTGTTTTCGTCCTGAGTCGATCCGATTGACGTTTGGCCTGACGAGCTTCAGCAGATAAATTTTTTTTGTTTGTTTTTTATATTTTTTTGGAGTTTGTGTTGGAGTCTGTGTTGTGCTGGAGGCAGGTCGCTTTTTGGTGTTATCAGACTCCATGTCGTTAGCTGCAGTGCCGTCGCATAGACTGTATATACAAAGGAGAGAGGCTCGGGAGCGCGCATGCACGTCACATCCGGTGGATTTCGCAGAAAATCCGACCCGGAGACTTAACATAAAAATAGGAATACTGGCCTTCAAAGGTAATAGCAAAACACGAAAAGTGGATCATTGTAATGTGTGATTACAACCCCTTCACAGACAGGCAATAAAAAAAGGATTCATTTTATAAAAAAAGTTACATACAGCACCTTTAAATTAAAATCGCCAAGCAGGGCATTAGTTGGAGAAGCGTGATATTTCATTGGTGTGCTACCCAGTGCAAGAAGTGGAGGGGTGTGCCTTTATTTTTTGCCTTTAAAAAAACATGGCTAGAAGTGTGGCACAGGTAATAGCAAACCAAATCATCCTTAACTGGGGTGCACCAACTAAAACTGAATCTGATCAGACAAGTAAATTTACAAGGAGGGTGTGAATAGCAAACATCAGACAGTAACAGCCTTTTGCAGGTCACAAAAGATCTGCACTGACTAAATGTGTGAACGACACCATAAAACAGCAAATGCTAAGCAGGCAACCCACAGATCTGGCTGTAATGAGAGCAATTTGAAGGAAAGCCGTGAGCATTGATCCACTGGAACTCATGACACTACGAGTGATAACTCAGATTTATCTCTAATGCTCATAAGACACAGCAGACTGTGAAGGCCGAACTGCAAGAGCAGATTCAGGTGTCACACAATGCACTGAAACAACAGCAATAATTCAGACTTGGTCAGTGAAACTCGGTTTCATGTGACAACAGGAATTAAAATTGCAAAGGACATGATAATGGAGCAAGTAAAAGAATTCCACATGTCTGAATTTGAAGCTGTTGAAAATATCATAATTAACTGTGGTTCTCTCTGCATTTGTTTCTGTCTCAGGTTTACTTCTGCAATTCCTCGGAGGATGGATGCCAGGACGGTCCGGACTCCACCTGGATCAGAGCCAGGACAGCGGAAGATGGGTGAAAAGACACTTCAAGAGGCCGTTCACATCTCACAGTAGCACATCACTGCATAAGCATGGCCTCCCAGTATAGAACTGGAACTAAATTTGCAACACAATTGTTATAGATTATATTTCACCCATCTCCTAGACATGAACAGTGAAGATAGGACAATTATTTACTGTACATTTCATCTTTAGATGACTTGTAATCATGAATGCATGATCACAAGTTTGGATGCCAAATGGCCGGGCTCAGTGCATGACTCACAAATTTTTCGTGAGTCTATTTTGTGTCAGCGCTTTGAGGAAGGCAAGTTAAGTTTGGTACAGTACACTTTAAAGTTTTAATTTTAATAGCAAAACTTACACAATTTTCCCCTTTTCTGTTCTATGACAGGGCTTTTTGATGGCCTGTTGGTAGGAGATCGAGGTTATGCATGCCAGAGGTTTTTGCTAACCCCCTATCCTGACCCTCAGACAGGGCCACAAAACCGCTTCGATGTGGCCCTCAGTAAAACCAGGGTCAAGATCGAGATGACCTTTGGCATCCTAAAGGCACGTTTCAAGAGTGTCACCAGAGCGGGCATCACAGATAGTGGCTGCATGTGCCATTCTGCATAATATAGCCACTATCAGAAAGGAGCGAGTACCACCACAAAACCAGCTTCTCCCCGATGAAACTGACCCCATCACACTCGACCACCCAGCTGGCGCAGCTGGCAGAGATGCAATCACAACACAATATTTTACTTAATAAAAGCACACTGACACTGCAGATAGGTCTCAAACTGTTTTATTGGTCATGTGGCTAGGGAGAAAGAGAGAGAGCAAGAAAAATTACATTAATAAACATTCATAGTGTTCATACTAAAGGGTTACTTGGTTAAAAAAAGTTCACATACTGAGATCTGTTTTTTCCAGCTGTTTCATCTCCAATTTTATTTTTTTAATTTGTAGCCTCCTCAGCTCACCGTCCAGCTCCTTCAGTGAACAGTCTAGTTCGAGACTCCTTTTGTAAAGGGCCTGACTGAGTCTGTTTCCACCTAAAACAATTCCACCACAAACAATCATTACACGTTTTCTGGAGGTTGATCAAATCACAAAAAGTGGCATGACTTTCTACAAACATACTGACTGTCATTTATGTCAAGGGTTTAAAGCATTACCTTGTTCACATTCCTTCTGTAGCCCATTGAGGTAGAGGCTTCAGTGTCTGAGGCAGGTTGTGAAAAATCCTACAATAAAAGAGATGTGTAAGGGCCAGTCACTTAATTATGACATTCAAATGTGTGCCATAATAAAAAAGCCCAGTGCATTCACCTCAGCAACTGTCTCAGAACACACAGACTAGACCATACGTCCTCTTTTTCCAGGACATGTCCGGCCGGGATTTCGAGATCGCCCAAAATATCCGGGATTCGGCTTTTGCTTTCTATCATCGCCATTCATTTTGTTTACATGCACACCTTTTGATTCAATAGGACTGAATTAATTCCGATTGGTGAATCTGAATGTAGTGTTTACATGAACGCTAAACAAGTGATCGGTTGATGTGCGTTTTAGCATTGCTAAGAAAATTCCTGTGTTTTCGTCTTGATCGGGATCCGTGTGAAGCAGAATGCATGAAATGCAAAGCTGGCACGTACGTGTCAGTGTCAAATCATGTAATAATGTAAGCATAATGAATGGTGACTGTAGAAAGCAAAAGCCGAATCCCGGGCATTTTGGGAGATCTCGAAATCCTGGCCAGACATGTCCTGGTTAAACAGGACGTATGGTCACCCGAACACAGACAGAGTGTCTTCATCATTTGGTTCACCCTAATAAATAAAAGGCCAATGTAAAGCATAACTGTTGTAAAGCAGGTTATGTTCATTGTGTTCTGTCTGCTGCATACTGTCCTCTGTGTGGGAGACTGTGTGCATGTGTGCTGGCTTCAACAGGGACACTGCATTTCCATCTACTGCAGAACAGAGTCAGCCATATTTAACTTTTTTTAAAACATTAGTAATGCACTGCACACACATACCCAGTGTCACTTGCTTAGAGGAGCCAGCACCAGGGTCAGACTGTACAGCACTTGCAATCCCATCCATAATCGGCCGCCCCTTATTGTTACTCAGCGCCGACTCCTCCGCCAGTGTAATCTTGAGGAGGTGGTCCTCCCCCAGTTTTCCTCATTTCACACTTCTTTCTGTTTGCTGCAAACAAGTGTTTGTGATTAAATGTTCACAAAAATAATAAAAGGTTGTGGTAAATACTCACCACTTTGAATTATATTTTTTATTTTGTCTTGATCTGCTGCCAAGACCGTTTGAAGTTGATGTTGCATCTAAAAATCAATGAATATCAATCTTTCTTAGGATGTAATAGCCTATACATTCACATTTTACATACATCTACACACACACGTATGTATATATCAACACAAATACACACATTTTCATTTAGGCATTTAATACATTTTTAATATGATTAGCCTACATAAATTTACATTGTTTAACTAGCCTACGCATTAACGCAATCAGCAATCTGTTCTCTTGCTTTGGCAGCAGATACAGTGTTACTGCGTGCTTGAAAAACACTTCTATATTCTTCGTATTTCTGAAGAATAATCTCTTGCTCCTGCGCGGAAAAATATATAGCTCTCGCTCTATCCATATCGAACGCGATTGGTTGTTCAGTGTCGACGTTACTCTATTATGTGCACGCGCGCGCAGAGTAATCATAGCTTAAGGATCAAAGCCTGAGTTGACAGAAAAAGTTGATGAGCTGCGTCATTATACCAATAAAGCCTGATTGCATCGGTTTGGTTTTGTCGACTTAAAACTAATCCTGTAACCCCGAGTTTGTTCAACTACCATCATGGTACAGGCCCCAGGGGAGTAAATATCACAAATATGCATATGTAAACATGAAATTATTCTGATAGAACACTGATGAGATTATTGTTCCAGAATCAATTATATTTACTCCACAAATCAATCTATTTATTCCTGGACAAGTTACTTTTTATTACTTGATGACCGATTTACCTGTCCAAAGGACAAGTACAAGACCAGGGTGAAAGCCAAGCCCTGGTTTGTCATGATTTATCATTTTAATAATCATAATGGCTTCAGAAGACTTTTCTTCATGCTGCTATTCTGTCATACAATGAAAGTATTATATTCATATGTGTTTTATTGAACTAAAGGCATCGTCATTGGTATACCGCATACCGTAAAAGGTTACTTTTCTTCCTGAACATGTGCGCAGCCCGAGTCTGTGTTGAACCTTGTCCCGTCCCGGACTAAAACACACATGTGAAAACACACATACAGGACACTTAAGAAACAGTTGAACTACTGAATCTTTTCATATCTCTTTCATCTTCATGCCTTTATGCCAAATTATGGAGCGTGTAGTACCAATAAGTGATAAAATCACTTGTCAACGTCAAAAATCATGCCAGAAATCATTAGGATATTAAGTACAGATCATGTTCCACGAAGATATTTCTGTAAATTTCCTACCGTAAATATATAAAATTTTGTAAGTGAATGCAGCTAGCCTGGGTAACGTCAGACCTCGTCTCAATAGGCTTGTTTGAGATGCGCCTTGCCTCGCCTGAGATGTACACTCTAAAAACTGCTGGGTTGTGTTAACCCAATTTTGGGTCAAATATGGTCTCACCCAACGTTGGGTTAAAAAATGCAATTTAAAAATGGACAAATTGCATTTTGGATAAAATCAAAAATGGACAAAAATGCAATTTAAAAATGGACAAATTGCATTGGTTACATTAAAAATGTAAACCAACGGCTGGGTTTGTCCATTTTTAAATTGAATTTTTAACCCAACGTTGGGTGAGACCATATTTGACCCAAAATTGGGTTAACACAACCCAGCAGTTTTTATAGTGTATGCGAGAGTAGGCAAGCCGGACAGATCTCTCTTCTCGCAGTGGATCTGACACCTGTGAGATCAAAGATGGATATCGCGGGATTCACGCTCGTGCACAGTGTTGCTAATAAACTGGATCTAATTCAAGTTCTGTTGCTTTTATATGAAAATAAATAAATTGAACAAGACACCTAAAGTACATGTTATTTAATTCCATTCCAAATACATGTTTATCAATCATTTTTTCTTTACAGACATAGGCTATGTGTTTTCTTATTTATTTTTTTATTTTTTATAAAAATTAAATTGCATAACCCAAAGAGATCGCACTGTCAGATAGTTTGGGAATATTCACACATAACATAGGCCTATACACATAAAACATGATATCAGAGTTTTAAAATCAAACATTTTAAAAGAGATCAATACATCACGGTTGTTTAAACCAATGAGCAATAGGCTGTGTCGTCAGCAAGTCGTTTCCCATCATGCTTTTGATCAGCGCAGTCGGTGGAGAGCAACTGCGCTCGACTGCAGAATCCGACATGTCCGCCTTGCGCTCGCGAGAGATTTTTGACACACGTCAGCATGACATCAGAGCCAGGCGGACCGCACTCGGACACATTTCTAACCGGCATGCACCTCGCGCTGATCACCGGTGATCGGTTCTGCACAGATTTTGTTCATCTCAAACAAGCCCATTGAGACGTGGTCTGGGAACCACATGTTCATTTTCTCGTATTTGAGGCATGGTTTATGAATGCCCAGAGCCGTTTATTGGGCTCTACGAATGTCTATCAAATGCGCCTGTACGTGCCTTCTATGTCAGCAGCCATATCACCCTGTAGCCCAAGACTGGTTGCCCACTGAAGCTAAGCAGGGCTGAGCCTGGTTAGAACCTGGATGGGAGACCTCCTGAGAAAAACCAGGTTGCTGCTGGAAGAGGTGTTAGTGAGGCCAGCAGGGGGTGCTCACCCTGTGGTCTGTGTGGGTCCTAACGCCCCAGTGTAGTGACAGGGACACTATACTGTCAAAGAGCACCGTCCTTCGGATGAGACGTTAAACCGAGGTCCTGACTCTCTGTGGTCATTAAAAATCCCATGGCATTTCTCGTAAAGAGTAGGGGTGTAACCCCGATGTCCTGGCCACATTCCACCATTGGCACTTACCAATCATGGCCTCCTAATAATCCCCTATTCCCCTTACATTGAATTGGCTCTATCACCCTCTCTCTCCTCTCTCCACCTATATCTGGTGTGTGGTGAGCGCACTGGCGCCGTTGTACTGTGGCTGCCGTCGCATCATCCAAGTGGATGCTGCACACTGGTGGTGGTTGAGGAGAGATCCCCTGATATGATTGTAAAGCGCTTTGGGTGTACAGTAGTACATATGAAAGCGCTATATAAATGCCCGATTCTATTCTATTCTATTCTATTCTATTCTATTCTATTCTATTCTACTGTACTGTGCTCATAGCCAATCGTTTCAATCATACCAGATGACGTATGTAGAGCGACAGAAATTCGACGAGGAAGAAGACGAAATAAACTTGCGTTCTAAACTACTTAGAACACTATCTAAGGCTGCATCGAAAGGTAACTTCGCGTCTGATGCCATGTTGGATCCATAGATATAAACAAACTGCTTCGGTGTGTCGCATAGACGTCCTCATCGTCTTGCTGCTCCCTCCCCGTTCTGTGATTGGTTCCCTTTTTGAAGGGAAAATCTGGTCCATGGTGTCCAGGCTGCCTAGCAGAGTGAATAAAATTGCGCTGCGTGCAAGGCAGTGTGGGGAAACCCAGGCTAGAATGCAGCACAATCGCAAAAATAAATGGACAACTTTAAAGGCGATTTTCTCAATGTTTTGATTGTTCCAGATTTTAAATATTGTCCTATCATAACAAACCATACATCAGTGGAAAGCTTATTTATTCAGCTTTCATATTGTAGCAGGGTGAAGTGTATCTGTGTTGATTATTGGCCAGTGTCATGTGAAACCATTGAACCTATCAACAGTCTGGTGTCATGGTATAAAATGGGGAGGTTTTCTGTCACTTGGGATGCGTCGTCGACACTCGTACCGCCCCTTTACGGAGGCTGCCATTTATGAATGGAGAGTTTGAAGTGCTGTTTCGGCTCTGTGCGGCCGTGCACAGTCTGCCCCGGGCTTTGAGGTTGGTAACCTACGTCTGTTTTGAGGATTTTCATCAATGGAATGTGTATTTACTATTTTGAGTCTGTGTAGTTCATTGACGAGCAACCGGCGGTATGTTGAGGCCAGCGAACACGCATAGTGCTGCGCTGAGAACGTTTCCGGTATGTATGAGAGCCGATTCGCGTGGTTTGTCCCTTTTATTGTTTTATTAGTAATTTTTCTGTTTCATGTTCGACAGATTTGAGTGACGAGAGCAAGGGTTTCACCTCTATATTGCGGGAAGAGATGCGCGTCTGTTGACGTAACGCACTGCTGTCTTGCCTGGGCTTAGTTTTGTCGTCTTTTCGTTGGAGCGAACTTGAACTTGCATAACCGCGAGCCGGGACGATTGCTCGCCGCAGTGTGCGAATTAACGTGGAAGCGCGGCTGTTTCCTCGCTGACTTGTTCTGCTCTTTGAGTGGGTGTGCGGCCGACCGTGGCATGTTTGTTTTATTTGGATTCGTCTCTTGGTTTGTTTTGAATTTTAACTTAGATTTCTTTATTTTTGTCTTGTGCTCATTTTTGCGTATTTTGTATGTAATTTATTTTTCTTTGTTTGTTTAAGTTTAATTAGTTTATATATTTTGTTTGTGTATTTTTATTTATTTTATGTTTGTGAACTGACGGTTTCTTTCTTTTTTGGGGGGGGCTGGCTTTTACCAGTTAATGTTTATTGTTTGTCCTTTCTTTTCTCTCGTAAACAGCGTGACGAAGAAAGTGTATCGAGGAGGGGTTTAGCTGCTGTTTAACGGGGTTCACATTGAGTGCTGTGTTTGAGTGACCTGACTTCACCAGAGCGGGTGTGTGTGGATATTAAGTGTGTTGTGTGAATTGAGGGTCACAGCAGGCCATCTCCCTCCTAATTAAGCTTTCTTGTGTATTTGTATTTTTGTATTTATTTCTTTATTTTGAAGTTTTGTAAAGTGGTGTTTGTTTTTCTTTTCTTTTTGACATGTGAATATTGAGCCCTTGATGTTAATGTATTGATGGTTTTAAATTTTGTATTTGAATAAAGCTGCCTCATCATTGATATTCCCTGGCCTATGTCTCTCTGCTTACCCATTTCTTTTGGTAACGAACCTGTGCGCTCCCTGATTTGGGGCTGATAGTTCCCGGTATATACCGGGTGGCGTAGTCGAACGTTATATAATAGTTTCATACAGTTCCCTCAAGTACCTGACGCCGCCGGCTACAATATGATGTATAAATCTCATGTGACTGGTTGTGTGGTCCAGGGCCACAAATGATAACATTTTTATTTTATTTTAATTTTTGTCATTTTTGGGTGAACTATGCGTGTTCGACCGCTAGCAGAGCAGCAGCTGTGACGTCATAGAGAGCGCGAGTTCCATATGACGTCACAGAGTCTGATAACCGCCGCTGTGCTGAACAGTCCTGAGTCTGTGACGTCATATGGAACTCGCGCTCTCTATGACGTCACAGCTGCTAACAGAAACAGATTGCAAACCCAGTCTAACGCTAAAAACAAGCTAAACAGTGTCTACACAGCTCGTTGAGATTCAGAATCTGACAGAATACGGTGTCATTTAATATATATACAATATAAATTGAGTTACTTTGACGGAATCTTCAGCTCAGGTGATCATAACAGTAAGTTAGTTCAGTAGAGTCACTAGCGGACGAAGTGTACAAACGCAGTCTACAACTGTAAACGACAGCCAGAGACAGTGTCGATCTGATATCATGTCTGTAAACATCCCACTGGAGCTGGAGAGCTTGTCCGAGGACGCTCGGCCGCTGAGGGGCGCTGTTGAGTCCGCGAGGAGAAAGCCGAAACGCAGGACAACTGAGGCGACTGACCCGAGAGTCGCTTGGGAGGACCACACAACAGGTACCGAGTAAATACACATCAGAACTGACACATAATTAATCCGACATAAATGGACTTGTATGTAGCACAGCATATATCAGCAGAACTGTGCTTGTAATGGGCTCTCGGTGCACAAGATGGCGCCAGTGAGCTTCGGCGATGCGCGCGTGTGCGTGTTTACTTCCCACTCATCCAGCGACTTTCCCATTTACTGTAAGGAGAAACTTATATTTGAAACTTGGCTGGATATGAAGAATGTTTTTTACAATATATAGAAGATGGTGCTCTAGAAAACATCATTGTTATATTGTCCCAGCTGCATACGACCAGCGGGCCAGTTAACCATCATTTTACCACAGTATTTGCAGCAAAAGCATTAGGGTCAATGACGTATAAGGATTTTCAACAGGCCAATTTTAAAATGCAAAAAAAAAAATAATACCTGTTGCAATTGTTCAAACATTAATGATGTTGTGTACACCTAAATTCATTTAAAAAATTTAATTTAAGTGATTTTAGTGTTTTTTCATCTAGATGAATTGTCCGTAGCCTTAAAAAATGTCATGTGGTGCGACCATGATTTATCTTAAAATTAATTAATTTCATTAACATGCTTTAACATTTTTTTGCAAGTTCTTGGTAATTAAAGTGTTTAGAAACCAAGTATTTGCATTTCTTTTGAGTTTTTGTAAATAATGATCTAATTTTTTGTTCTATAATTTCCGAAGTTGCCTCCTTAAATCTAGTTAACAGACTTATTTTTCCTGTAAATCACATAAAACTGATAGAAATGTTTTAAAAATATAATTTACTAAAGCATACTGAATCAGTGATTCATATTTCAGCCACAGAAATAAGATATTTTATTTTAAATTTAATACAGTGATTGCTTTTATTGGTCGCACCACATGATAAGTGGTCGCTCCAAATGACACGAAGACCTTATATAGTTAAAAATCTATTTAAAGAGATCAATGAACAATACATTTTATACAAAAAATAGATTTAAACCAGATTTTATACAAATTTCACAGAATTTTCCTGAACATAAACATTTAATAAACTTTTTTTTTTTATAAAAATCACATCACAAACACAAGTGTACCATTTAATTTAACTTGACTTAGAATTTCTTTCTAACAAATAATAATGTTATAGATATAAATTATTTCATAAAAGTATTGTATACAGTTAACATTTGGGGTCAATAGTTTTTTTTAAGTAATTAATACTTTTATTAATTAAGGACACATTCAGTGTCACATTCAGGCGCAGGCTATAATGTTACGAAAGATTCTATTTCAAATAAATGCTGTTCTTTTGAACTTTCTATTCATCAAATAATCCTGACATATAAAATGTATCACAGTTTCCACAAAAATATGAACATTGATAATAATCTGAAATGTTTCTTGAGCAGCAAATCATTAGTGACTCTGGATTACAAAACCAGTCACAAGTCGCACAGGGTATTTGTGGCAATAGCCAACAATACATTGTATGGGTCAAAATTATCGTTTTTTCTTTTATTCCAAAAATCATTAGGATATTAAATAAAGATGTTTTATATTTTGTAAATGTCCTACCATAAATTTATAAACATTTATTTTTGTGAGTGAATATAGCAATATCGCAAACATAAATGGACAACTTTGAAGGCGATTTTCTCAATGTTTCGATTTTTTTGCACCCTCAGATTCCAGATTTTCAGTTGTATCGGCCAAATATTGTCCTATCTTAACAAATCATACATCAATAGAAAGCTTATTTATTCAGCTTTCATATGATGTATAAATCTCAATTTCAAAAAATTGACCCATATGACATTGACCCATTGAGTGGTTTTGTGGTCTAGGGTTGCATATTAGAATGATTTCTGAAGGATCATGTGACACTGAAGACTGGAGTAATGATGCTGAAAATTCAGCTTTGATCACAGGAATAAATTACAGTTTACTATATATATTCACATAGAAAACAGATATTTTAAACTGTAATAATATTTCACTCTTCTCCTATCAAGGTACTCTGCTCTTGTTGCAGGGTCAGAATTTTTTTCGCTTGGCAGTGGCATCTGGTAAAATAGATTAAAATAGTTTTAAATAAATAAATAGG
Organism: Vimba vimba; assembly: GCA_022828995.1. Taxonomy (NCBI): domain Eukaryota; kingdom Metazoa; phylum Chordata; class Actinopteri; order Cypriniformes; family Leuciscidae; genus Vimba; species Vimba vimba. The sequence continues at coordinate 4,428,427 of CM040826.1, forward strand.
CAATAATAAATACATTACAAATAAATGCAGTATTACTAAACTGAAAAAAATAATAAAAATTTTGCATTTTTCTCATATTGTACATAGAGTAAACAAACTGTCTGAAATATATTAAAAAAAATATCCCAAATTGCATAAAAATCTATTCCAAATGATACTAAAGTAAAGTACTTTTTTTATATAAACCGTCAATTGAATATAAAAGCATAAAACTGCCAATCTAGGACATATATCTATCATTGAAAACAGTCTGCAGTGGTCGCACCACATGATATTTGGTCGCTCCACATGATATTTTCAAATTCAGTCATAATTTACAGGCACAGAATTGGCCACCTAAACAAAACAAAAGCTAGCTTGCCAAAAAAGGTCACTATGAAATGTATAATAAAAATATATATTTGTAGAAATAACTTTAATATTATTTTTTTTTGAGGTCATACGACATGACATCCAAATTTGGCAACTACATACCAACCATTACTAAGGTTTATTTTTTTTCCAATTTGAGAGAATTACAAACCTGCTTGCTGCTTCCATGGGTCCTTGGTAAATTGGTTTATGATGTAACTTCCTGTGTTTGAATAGTTTTCAACATATAAGTCCCAAAATGGTAGTTCCTTGATGGTCGCACCACATGATATTTCATAAAATGGACATCATCGGACAAAGTTTGTTTGTATATTATGATGGAAATATAAATGCAAATGCTTTGAATTTTTTTAAAGGATTACAAAACATTTTGGAAATCATGCCAAATAGTGCAGAATATAAATTTGAATAAATTCAGAGTAATTTCAAAGATGTTTTCAAAACAGAAGTTATGGCCGGACGGTCGCACCACATGATGTTTTGACACTTTAAATAACAAAAAAAATAACACATAAGTAAAGGTTTTTGAAAAGTTAAAGTGAGTATATACATGGGAGAGGTACTACAAATATGCAGTATCTTTTTAGGCATTTAAACCCATTTTTGCCTGAAAAAATGCAATCGGACAGAAAATTTAGGCGTCACGTCATTGACCCATTAACTAATACAAAGAACCATGGTTTTACTACAACAATTATGGTTTATCTATTATTGTTGTAGTAAAACCGTAACTACAAATTGAACCATGGTTTCAAAACTTATGGTTACTATAGTTAGTTATGATTACCATACTTTTACTTTAGGTTTACTGCAATAACTAGTTGAACCATGGTTGGAACAAAAAAATAACATGGATACCGTTTTACCATAGTAAAACCATAGATCTAGTGCTTTTCACAATACAAATATGAAAACTCATCTCTTCCGTGTACGGAGCCCCCCAAGTCCCACTTTGTCAAAGAAAAATAATTATAATATCTCGTGGCCTCAAGATAGTAACTTGTGACCTCATGATAGTAACTCATGGCCACGAGTTACTATCTTGAGGCCACGAGATAAGTTATAATTAATTTTTGTGACAAAGTGGTACTAGGGGGGCTCCGTATCCGTGAGCACTTAACCTTAAAAAAAAATCCTTTCCTTTTCTCTTAATCCTTACTTATCTGGCCTATGCTACTCTGAGCAAAAGTCGTGTTCAGTTATATAGACAAAATTATGCTGTCCTTCAACATTTTTTAAAGGGCAAGTTCGCAGATTTTTTGCAAGTGAATCATTCAGATGTAATCTGTGCTAATAAAACAGATGTTTCTAATCAATATTTGTTGTTTGCAGAAAAACAGACTAACTTCTTCGAGAGACAATGGAAGGCTGTGAAACGTCGCATCCAAACCTGCAAAACCAAAGTGCGTCCTCTTGTGCCGGAGCAGGAATCACAGGTTCATCCAGACACATCCAGCGTAGAGCCGCCAGACGGTGAGTCTCCAGTTATTACCAACCTTTCTCAAGGCAGTCAGTTCCCTTCAGAGAAACATTCACAGAACTCGGTTGTACTGATTGTTGGCTTTGTAAAGTCTTTTTTTTTGTAGTTTTATATTGTTATGTGTAGGTCTAAAACTTTTTGGAAGATTCCTATGTATAATGTTTTATCGACAAGCTCATGACAACTTAAATCAAGACTGAATTAAAATAATGATGGTATTATTGTGCTTGTAATGTTTAATGTAATTTTAACCAGTTTACTATCTTCAGAAGCAACCGGTTCCCCTCTCAGTTTTATCCAGGCTAACTGAAGCTGCTTTTTACAGAGTCAACCAATAACCAGAAGCTCATGCTGGAATATGAGAAATACCATGAGCAACAACTGAAGCTTCACAGCGTTCAGCAGAAATGTGAGCAGCGGCTGCACAGCATGGAGGAGAGCAAGACCCGAGCCCTGGAGGAGATGATGCAGTCTTATGAGGCCAAGCTGGAGGAGAAGATGATGCTGTTGAACCAGGTAAAGGCAACTACGAACACTTAAGCCACATTCTCTGCTGAAAAACCCAGCATGAATTCCATGTTGGTCCAGGCTGGTTTATTATAGTGCTGGTCCTGCTGGTGGACCAACTCACTCATTCTGCTCTCAAGCAAAAATGTTTCCCATGCTGGTGACAAGCAAACCATGTGAAGCACAAACGGAGATACAGTAGTGGCCAAAAGTGATGTCCGGCCTAGGAAAATTGACATCTTCACCCTTTATTCAAATATTATTGAAAAATGTGTTGTTTTATTTGTGATAACGCTATGAAACATGTCAAATGAATCATTTGGCCAGGCTGTCATACAAAGAAATTATGAACACATGCAAATACAACAGAGAACCAATGATATATTAATCACTGATTATGTTGTGGTCAGTGTATCCTTTGTCCTGTGAGCTTTTTTGTTTTTCTATGCATTTTTTTTGTTAGCATACTAGTAAAATAAAACCTGTTGCTGTAGTTTGCCTTTTTGCCAAATAATTTATTCAGATAAATATCTTAAGCAATTTTAGTGTTTTGTTCTTCACTCATATTTTAAATATTTAAAAAAAAAATGTATATATATATTAAATATTTTCCCCATTTTTTGATGGTTTAATCAAACTTGTAGGGTAATACAAAAAATCCCTTCTGGACATCACTTTTGACCACTACTGTATGTTTGATAATTTAATTATTCAGTCTTTGGCTGTCAACCAAAAAAAAAAACCACCATATGATCCATATTAGTGTGATTGTCGTTGTATAAGTCTTGTGAAATCCTACGATTGTGTGAGGAGCATTTTGAAATTTGCTAACAGAATAATATCTTGCCCTTTTCTTTCCACCTTGCAGTTTCAGGATGAATCCCAGCAGAAGGTTCGGGAATTTGAGGAATACATAAAGAAACAGGAGGTGGACACAGATATCAAAATGTATTATATCCGCATGAAATACGAGCAAAACCTTAAGGAAGAAAAAAAGGCCAACGCTACGCTCAAAGCGGAATTAGATACCACAACAAAGTCGGTGAGTGACTATAATTCAGTTTTGAGTTCAATCCTGCAAAGTATAGTGTATAAAAGATGGCATACTGTATATGCAGTGAGCTGAATCTTATGTAGGTTGGGTTGTGTGTCGTATAGTTGAATGGCCTGCAGACGGAAATTGATAACAGGAACTTGGAGAATGAGAAGCTGAAGCATGAAGGGCAGAAGCTACAGTCGGTGATCAGATCACTGGAGAATGGCATCACTGAGTTGAAGGACACAATTCGGAATAAAGATGGAATTTTGCAGCACAAGGTGAGCAACCCTGTTCATAATGACATGAGGAAAAGCAAGTCAAGTCAGTTTTATTTACAGTACCAGTCAAAAGTTTGGAAACGTTACTATTTTTAATGCTTTTGAAAGAAGTCTCTTATGCTCATCAAGCCTGCAGTTAAAAAAAAACAAAAACAAAAAAAAACAGTAATATTATGAAAATTTATTACAATTTAAAATAATGGTTCTCTGTTTTAATATACTTTAAAATGCAATTTATTTTTGTGATGCAAAGCTGACTTTTCATCAGCAAGTACTCCAGTCTTTGGTGTCTTATGATCCTTCAGAAATCATTCTAATATGCTGATTTATGATCAATGTTGGAAACAGTTGTGCTGCTTAATATTTTTTTTATAACCTGAGATACTTTTTTCAGGATTATTTGATGAATAAAAAGTTAAAAAGAACTGTATTTATTTAGAATAGAAATCTTTTGTAACAATATACACTACCGTTCAAAAGTTTGGGAACAATAACTATTTTTTTTAAGAAATTAGTACTTTAATTCAACAAGAATGCGTTAAATTGATAAAAGGTGATGGTAACGATTTATATTGTTAGAAATGTTTTTATTTTGAATAAATGCTGTTTTTATGAATAAATGCTGTTAACGTTTTACTCATCAATGAATCCTGAAAAAAGTATTCCAAAAAAATATATTAAACAGCACAACTGTTTCCATCATTGATAATAACTGAGTATCAAATCATCATATTAGAATGATTTCTGAAGGATCATAAGACACCAAAGACTGGAGTACTTGCTGATGAAAATTCAGCTTTGCATCACAAAAATAAATTACATTTTAAAATATATTAAAAAAGAGAACCATTATTTTAAATTGTAATAATATTTCATAATATTACTGTTTTTTTGTTGTTGTTGTTGTTGTTTTTAAACTGCAGGCTTGATGAGCATAAGAGACTTCTTTCAAAAACATTAAAAATAGTACTGTTTCCAAACTTTTGACTGGTACTGTACATATAGCTCTTTTCATATTGTCATAAGCAATTTGTCTTTCTATGCTGAAGTTGATCATTCTGAATGACAAGACACAATCACAAATCATACGTCTCTCCTCGTCCATATTTGATGATCAGTATTCAAGAGCAGCACTTTTTGTTCCAGTGAGATTTCAGTGTGGGCACCTCTATCAGACGCAATTCAAGTAATCCAATTAATTCATCTATCATATTTATTATTAATACAGACATATTAATTTGTATAGCACTTTTCATACATGGAATGCAGCTCAAAGTGCTTCACAAGCATAAAAACAAATATTGGGAATACAAATTCACACAATGCCAATATAAAGATATTCGAAAACAACTGTCTTGCTACGGGCATGAGTAAGTGCAGTGCCAAGTTTGACGTTGTTTGGATTAGAAATGCAAAAGATCATTAAATATATCGGTAAAAGAAGCACACACTGGCTTTTGCCGCTCTAGCCGCTGGCCCCTCCCCCTCTCACACTGCACACTGAGTGAGCACAGCTGGCCACTCCCCTTCTCACACTGCACACTGAGTGAGCACAGCTGGCCACTCCCCTTCTCACACTGCACACTGAGTGAGCACAGCTGGCCCCTCCCCCTCTCACACTGCACACTGAGTGAGCACAGCTGGCCACTCCCCTTCTCACACTGCACACTGAGTGAGCACAGCTGGCCCCTCCCCCTCTCACACTGCACACTGAGTGAGCACAGCTGGCCACTCCCCCTCTCACACACACACTGAGTGAGCACAGCTGGCCCCTCCCCCTCTCACACTGCACACTGAGTGAGCACAGCTGGCCCCTCCCCCTCTCACACTGCACACTGAGTGAGCACAGCTGGCCACTCCCCCTCTCACACACACACTGAGTGAGCACAGCTGGCCCCTCCCCCTCTCACACTGCACACTGAGTGAGCACAGCGCTGGCCCCTCCCCCTCTCACACGCACACTGAGTGAGCACAGCTGGCCCCTCCCCCTCTTACACTGCACACTGAGTGAGCACAGCCCTGGCCACTCCCCCTCTCACACTGCACACTGAGTGAGCACAGCTGGCCCCTCCCCCTCTCACACTGCACACTGAGTGAGCACAGCCCTGGCCACTCCCCCTCTCACACTGCACACTGAGTGAGCACAGCTGGCCCCTCCCCCTCTCACACACACACTGAGTGAGCACAGCCCTGGCCACTCCTCCTCTCACACACACACTGAGTGAGCACAGCTGGCCACTCCCCCTCTCACACTGCACACTGAGTGAGCACAGCTGGCCACTCCCCCTCACACACACACACTGAGTGAGCACAGCTGGCCACTCCCCCTCTCACACTGCACACTGAGTGAGCACACCTGGCCACTCCCCCTCACACACACACACTGAGTGAGCACAGCCCTGGCCACTCCCCCTCTCACACTGCACACTGAGTGAGCACAGCTGGCCACTCCCCCTCTCACACACACACTGACACTGAGCACAGCGCTGGCCCCTCCCCCTCTCACACACACACTCAGTGAGCACAGCGCTGGCCACTCCCCCTCTCACACACACTGAGTGAGCACAGCGCTGGCCACTCCCCCTCTCACACACACTGAGTGAGCACAGCGCTGGCCACTCCCCCTCTCACACACACTGAGTGAGCACATCCGAGGACCAGAGACAGAGAGGGTCGAAGAAAGCAGCGGAGCTTAAGTAGCGTTTTCTCTGAGTTCCCTGTGTATCCTGCTCCCTGAATCATGTAGTTTAATTTTCCACATTTACTAGTGCAAAATACCCGTGCAAAATCAGTTTTTGTGTGTGTTTTTAGTAATTGTTGGTTTGGTGTGATTGAATGCTCATTGTTACAATTGCACAGCAAAATGGGCTACTACAAATGATGCCCGTGAAAGAGACTGTGAACGCATTGAATAGGATATGTTTAGTTGGTGAATAGCATAGGCTAAGCGCACCAGAATGAAACATAATATTCAGAAGTAAACAGCATAGCTGACATATAGATTCAGTTTACATCCACAAATGAATAAGCGTGTCGATTCAGGGAGCAGTGCAAAGTGCCCGTGCAAAATCAGTTTTCGTGTGTGTTTTTAGTAATTGTTGGTTTCTTGGTAAAGAAAACTCATTTTTACTCAAATTAATCAAAATGGATTTATCACGTTTTGGAACCAAACTATAATATCCAGAAGTAAACAGTGTAGCTGACTGAGTGTCAGAATGTTTATTTTTAAACCACAACCTTCTTGGGGCTTCTTTGAATGATACAACTCTCTAATGTCAGAATGTTTACTTTTAAACCACAACCTTTTAAAAATGATATATTTAACGATATCTTTTGCATTTCTCATCCAAACAATGTCAAACTTGGCACTGCACTTACTCGTGCCGGTGGCGAGACACCTGTCAAGTTTGAAATCCATCGGACTAACGGTTCGAGAGATATGTGGTTAACAGACACACAGACAGACAGACAGACAGACAGACACACAGACAGACAGACGTTTCTGTAATTTATAGAGAGATTTCTCATCCAAACAATGTCAAACTTGGCACTGCACTTACTCGTGCCCGTGGCGAGACACCTGTCAAGTTTGAAATCCATCGGACTAACGGTTCGAGAGATATGTGGTTAACAGACACACAGACAGACACACAGACAGACAGACGTTTCTGTAATTTATAGAGAGATTGTATGTCATTATGTCAGTATCAGTATTTGCTTTCTACCATGCACAAATAAAAATGTCACAATGTGTGTCACCCGGTGGCATTTTTGTAATATCATCTTCGAATCTGGAACACAACTTGGCTAGATATATGGCTTTGATTTTATAGTAAAATATTTTGTAAAATTTATATTTTATATAAAGGAAAAAATATTAAGTACAGTATATTTGATTTACTGTAAATTTAAACTTCCATTACTTTTTCATACTTTCATTTTTTGAAGTGCTTTCACTTCAGCAATAATCTGCTGAATGTTTTCTTTAAAACAAGACCAAACTAGCATTATTGAATAAGAACCACGTTTTAATAGTGCATTTTAATGCTCATTCTCAAAAAGGGGGGTGACATTTAACCATTATGCGACAAATCAACCGTTTGTTTGAGCATGTTTTTGAAAAATTATTAAAAACATACTAAAGTTTTTTCATGGCATCAAGTAACATAATTTTGTAAAGTTAGGGCTCTTACAGTGTAATATGTCACAAAAATATGCTTACCTTGCAAAATTTCACCAAAAACAGTTCACATGGCAGGAGTGATTTTTTTTGTTTTTTTTGTTTCTGTAATCCATGTGTGAGGAAGTGTTGTGACAAGTGCTGTTGATTGACAGTGTGACATCTAGTAGATTTTTTTTTTGGCATAACATACCTCAACCAGATGGTAGAGATGGCTCAATCAGCTTGAGTTAAGTTAAGTACTCATCTCAATAAAATTTAGTGACTCAGAATGTGCTCAACCATTTGGTCTAGCAGGCAGACAAAGGGTTAAAAAGATATGTCTTAACCCGCCTTTTATAAATATGAATGCTAGTATTCACAATCCAAATTTCTGGAGCACAGTGGCTAAAAGAAGTACCACCAGATTGTTTAAGATTAGCGCTAGAGGATCATAAACTACGAATTGGAACGTATCTCGACAGACAGTCTGAAATGTATAAAGATGCCAGAAATGTGTTTTATAAACCAATAAAAGAACCTTAAAGTCATTCCTTTGATGAACTGGTTACCAATGTATTTCCATTAAAACCGGTGTAATATGCTCTCTCCTTTTTAATTTCATTAGTACTCTGTTTGCTGCATTTTGTATCAATTGTATAGAAACCTTAGGCAAGCCAGTGTACATAGCATTACAATAATCACGAGATGAGAGAAGATAAAAGCGTGAATGAGTGAAAGATGTGCATTTGAAGTAAACATGGTTGATAAATAAATGTATTATGGTTTAAGAAGATCAATCACAGAGCCTCAATTAGTTTAATTAATATTGGCAAAAACAAATTTAGTATTGTATTCATGCCATCTGAGTCCAATGGACTGTACATGAAAGGAATATCTGCTTTGTCTCAACAGGAAAACAGCATATATGATCTGACTATGAAGAATAGCACACTTAAAAGAGCACTCAAAGTGACGAAGCACAGGGCTGAATTTATGGAGGAGGAGATTGCACCAAAAGATAATCAAATTGAAGAGCTGAAGGAGCAGATCCAGGAGGTGTTTTACTGCATATATGTCATGTCTCACACAACTATAAGTGACTTTGCAACTACATGTCAACTAACTGTCATTAATTTGCAACTGCAGGTCAACTAACTATCACTAGAGTATTAGTAGACTGTGGTTTGGGTTAGTTGAAGAAGTCGACGTGTACTTGCAAAGTTACTTATAGTTAGTAGAATGTCCAAAGAGGACTATCGAAATAAAGTTGTATCCAGAATACATTGTCAGATGTAAATAAAAACAATCATTTTATATAAACTAGGTTATTGTTATGAACACAGTGTGATAAAAAAGATGTTTGTGTGTGTGTTCCAGATGGAGGGAGAGTTGAAGGAGTTCCATACGACGAACACAGAACTGGAACTGAAAATGGATGAACTGAAATTAAAACTGAAAACCAAAGACAAAGAATTACACAAAGAAATGAAAAAGGTTAGTACTGTGTTTGTACTGCGAACTAACTGTTCCTTAAATTTAGAACCCACTGTCCATATTTAATATTTCCTTCAATAAGTCATAAATGATAAAAGAATTATAAAATTAGTTGGTCATTGACAATTTTTACAGACTTAATACATTATGTTTGCAATAATTTATTAAGAACATAATTAGGGATTATCAATTATGTAAAGTACTTGGGTATTTTCCTTGATTACTATACTTAAGTATTATTTTGGGGGATTTAATCTGAATGCTTAGCTTAATTACATTTTCAAAGAAAAAGAAATTAAACTTTTTATTCCTTACAATTGTATTTTGACTTGAAAGCACTCCTATATTTTTGCAATGGTGTTTTGAGATTTGACTTATTTTTATAACATCAAAATTGATTGGTCAGTGGTAACTGTCTACGACATTGTGAATGACAATTAAAGACGTAAAAACAAACAAAATAAGAGTCCAGGCGGGGGGTGGAAAGGTGGAGGATCAGGGGGCGGGATGGGGGGCCAGGTCCATGGAGGGGAACAGGAACAGGGGGGAACAGCTTAGCCGGCAGCCAGGGCAAAACAGACAGTCCATCGGGCTGCCAAGGCGGAGACCTCCCCTCGGGCGGCCAGGGCGAAGACGACAATCCATCAGGCGGCCAGGGCGGAAATGTCAGTCCATCGGGCGGCCAGGGCGGAGACTTTCCCTCGGGCGGCCAGGGCGGAGACGACCCTTCGGGAGGCCAGGGAGGAGACGACCCTTCGGGAGGCCAGGGAGGAGACGACCCTTCGGGAGGCCATGGCACAGGAACAGGCTCAGGTGGCCATGGCTCAGGAACAGGAGCGGACACCGGCTTAGGAACAGGAACGGACACCGGCTCAGGAAGAGGAATCGGCTCAGGAACAGAAACAGGACCAGACCCCGGCTCAGGAACAGGAACAGGTACCGGCTCAGGAACAGGCACCGGCTCAGGAAGAGGAATCGGCTCAGGAACAGAAACAGGACCAGACCCCGGCTCAGGAACAGGCACCGGCTCAGGAACAGGAACAGGCACCGGCTCAGGAACAGGCACCGGCTCAGGAACAGGAACAGGCACCGGCTCGGCGGCGGCCATCTTGTCTGGAGACACAGGCTCGGCGGCGGCCATCTTGTCTGGATACACTGGATCGGCAGATGTGACGTGAACAGTCTCTGGACTGGCAGACGTGATGTGAACAGTCTCTGGACTGGCAGACGTGATGTGAACAGTCTCTGGACTGGCAGACGTGATGTGAACAGTCTCTGGATCGGCAGACGTGATGTGAACAGTCTCTGGATCGGCAGACGTGATGTGAACAGTCTCTGGATCGGCAGACGTGATGTGAACAGTCTCTGGATCGGCAGACGTGACGTGAACAGTCTCTGGATCGGCAGACGTGCCAGGTCGCTGGGGTGGCGTCGGCAGGGCGAGCAGTTTGGGCACAACCTCCGGGAAGACAGCGGGCTGCTCGGGCACAGCCTCCAGGAAGACAGCGGGCTGCTCAGGCACGGCCTCCGGGACGGCAGCGGGCTGCTCGGGCACGGCCTCCGGGACGGCAGCGGGCTGCTCGGGCACGGCCTCCGGGTCTTTGGGGAGGCTGGAGGTCTTCCTCCTCCTCCGCCGTTTCTGATGGCGATGTGCAGGCTCTGGGCTGGACGGGAACCAGAGCGGAGACGACCCTTCGGGAGGCCAGGGCGGAGACGACCCTTCGGGAGGCCAGGGAGGAGACGACCCTTCAGGCGGCCATGGCACAGGAACAGGCTCAGGTGGCCATGGCTCAGAAACAGGAGCGGACATCGGCTCAGGAAGAGGAATCGGCTCAGGAACAGAAACAGGAACCGGCTCAGGAACAGGAACAGGCACCGGCTTAGGAACAGGAACAGGCACCGGCTCAGGAACAGGAACCGGCTCAGGAACAGGCACCGGCTCAGGAACAGAGACAGGCTCGGCGGCGGCCATCTTGTCTGGAGACACAGGCTTGGCGGCGGCCATCTTGTCTGGAGACACAGGCTCGGCGGCGGCCATCTTGTCCGGAAACACTGGATCGGCAGACATGACGTGAACAATCTCTGGATCGGCAGACGTGACGTGAACAGTCTCTGGACCGGCAGACGTGACGTGAACAGTCTCTGGACCGGCAGACGTGAAGTGAGCAGTCTCTGGATCGGCAGACGTGACGTGAACAGTCTCTGGACCGGCAGACGTGAAGTGAGCAGTCTCTGGATCGGCAGACGTGACGTGAACACTCTTTGGATCGGCAGACGTGACGTGAACAGTCTCTGGACCGGCAGACGTGACGTGAACAGTCTCTGGACCGGCAGACGTGACGTGAACAGTCTCTGGACCGGCAGACGTGAAGTGAGCAGTCTCTGGATCGGCAGACGTGACGTGAACACTCTTTGGATCGGCAGACGTGACGTGAACAGTCTCTGGATCGGTAGACGTGCCAGGTCGCTGGGGTGGCGCCGGCAGGGCGAGCAGCTTGGGTATAACCTCCGAGAAGACAGCGGGCTGCTCGGGCACAGCCTCCAGGAAGACAGCGGGCTGCTCAGGCACGGCCCCCGGGAAGACAGCGGGCTGCTCGGGCACGGCCTCCGGGTCTTTGGGGAGGCTGGAGGTCTTCCTCCTCCTCCGCTGTTTCTGATGGCGATGTGCAGGCTCTGGGCTGGACGGGAACCGCGGCGAACAGAGCTCTGGGCTGGGTGGAATCAGCGGCGGATGGAGCTCTGGGCTGGACATCACCAGCCCAGGGTCGAAGAGGGGCCAGAGTGAAGAATGGTGTCGCGATTCCTCTCGACCACCTCCTCCACTGCGGCCTCCACGGGTCCCGCGAAATCTGACCAACCGGGTCACCTCAAAAAATTGTCTTCTCTCCCGCTCGGTGGCTGGGGAAGAGAAAAACATACCGCTGGATCTTGTGTTGACGGAGTCCTTCTGTCACGATCCACACTCGAGACAAGGGAAGATCCAATAATGCAGTAAGTATTTTATTTGGGAAATCCGTAACTCATAAACAGTCCAGGCAGGGGTCAAAATCCAAATAAGCGATCCAAAACACAAAACAATAAACAGGCAAAAACAGAGCGGAAACCGACCTCAAAAGTGGTGTGACAAATAACAAGGACTCCGTCACAAACACTAAACAGGCAGGGTATTTATACACACAGAAACTAACAATCATGATGGGGAACAGCTGGGTGCAATGAACAGTGATGAGTGCAGAGAGATTGTGGGGAATGCAGTTCCTAATGTGAATGACACCGTGGGGGAAGAGGACCTCTAGTGGACACCAGGGAACATAACCAACACTCTGACACTAATATGATTCTTTAGGGTCTAAATTAAAAGTTTGTAATATACTTTAATTAAAAATTCTCATTAGTATTGTAAGAAAACACTAATTTTACCTGGTCAAAAACAGCTCTGTTTTCAGCACGGCGTTTAAGTGCATGGGTCTTTAAATGATAATGAGCTTTGCTCACCCCGCCCCTCTGTTCTGTGCGTACACCGTTTGTAACACAATAACCATAACGCGTTGTTCATTATAAACGTGGGATTATTAATTATATTGAGAACGTCGTACATAGAAAACATGCCGTAATGTACCCTGAGTGTAAACCTTAGCCGCATTCATCGTGAAGCGTGCAGCAAGCGATTTGCAAAGATTAATATAATGATTAATATAAAGGTTAATAAAACGTTACACTCGCTTCTTCTTCTGGAGGTGTAGCAGGAACACGAATAGTTGGTACCAATCCTTTTTTCAGGGAGCAGCTTCTTAGCAAAACCAGCTTTATACTGACCCTCCTTTATAAAGCAGTCTGGTGTGTGAAATGATGATTCGCGCAAACATGAAAGCATTGACGTTGATTGTGGGGAATATTCCCTTCGAAAACAACTCAGCCACTGCGTCTTCAGCGGTTCGGATTTAGGAACATCAAAATGATGCTGTGTTCCTTATTACACCCAAGAACAGAACACCACAATCGCTTAGACGCCATTCTGCTCATAGACAGTGCTCCAGCGTATCAACAATGACGCGCGGACAATGATGACAGACAGCTCGCTCACAAGCGAGGGTGGGTCTGTGTTGAAACGCTGCTGTCAATCAACAATCGTGGAAGGGGCGTCAGACCGTGTGACGTCACACGGTCGAACGGCTTGATTTGAGAGATTGGAAAACATATAAGGAGATAAAAAACCACTGGATGGATTTTTATCATTTTATGATGGTTGTGTACAGGCACTGCCAACACACATTTCAGTACAATCAACTTGTAAAAGTGCATGTACCATTATATGACCCCTTTAAACGTTTTTTATTAGATGTTATGAACCTTGAAAACAAATAGCTATTTATTGACGTTTTTACCAGGGAGTGGATAAAGTATTGTAATTATATTATTGTTATTTTTTGCTATTGTTCTATTTTTATAATACTCGCATACAATTTAAAATTGTACATTTTTGCTTTCACTCAAGTATGTTTTTGACTAGATATTTTGAATCAAAGGTGCAGTAAGCAGTTTCTGAGAAACACTGTTGATATTTGAAATCAACCCAAACAAACACACCCCTCCCTTCATTTCTCCACCCCCAAAATGCACAAACACGCAATATAAGAGTGGATGTCTCTCTATCATAGCTGAAGCAAAATAATGCTTCAAAATAAAGAGAAGACAAACGAACGACAAGGTAGAACATACAGTACACGAGTATATACAAGCAAGAGTTTGTTGTAAGCCACCAGTAGTAGCACAGCAGCTCCAGACAAACAATGACACTCAAAACTGTCCTGTTACTAGAGCTAAACAACAGAAAATCTTGTTTTCTGTGAAACATAGCAAAACCAATGTTACTCGCGTATGAAGCAGAAACAACGCAACCTCGCCGTCTGTTTTCAGGCCTTCTAGCTGGAAAACTTTACTAATATTAACGTGGGTCCTAAAGCACTTGCCTGATTATAACCCTTTTTTTTCCCACTCACCTTTTCTCTTTTGTAATGTCTCTCAGCCATCTTTCTTTCTACAGTATCTTCAAATCTCTCTCTTGCTCACTCTCTCTCCTCCCCCATCATGAGTGGATACGCCCCCTACTGCTGATTGGTTGCAAGTGTATTGTAATTGCTGCTTCGTTTACTTTCAACAGCGTTTCTCAGAAATGTACCTTTAAGTAAAATTTTCACTCAGTATCCATACTTTTAGTTTGAGTACTTTTACACCCCTGACAGAAATAATTTTCATGCTATTGACAATAACCAATAAATGGCTGTTTTGTACAGTATATTCTTTACAGATCTTAAAAAAAAAAAAAATTCTATTAACTAAAATTAGTACTAAAAGTGAATAATAAAAGTGAACTTCTACATTATGATATACAGTACGGAAAATTTTCATTTTGAGGTTTGCTAAAGATGACCTTTAACGTATTATTTATTATTAATTATTTTGTAAATTGTTTTTAAAACTGACCTTAATGGGAACATTAGTTGACAATTAAATAGTCAACTAATGTTCTAGTTTTACTATAATTTGTAAACGAGTGCCTATCCTGCTGTCTTCTCCAGGTGCAGGACTTTGGGGTTCTGGTACAGAGATTTAAAGCTGACCTTCACACATGTGTGGAATGCATTCAGGACCCAAAAAGACTGAAGGACAACATTCGAGAGCTCTATAAATGTTACGTTCAGCCGTCAGCTATGGTAAGCTCAAGACATTGGGGTTATTATTCATATTTCGCTCTATTCTGACCTCCAGTGAAGCGAGCTTGTGTGGTGTTTGTCTGTAGGTGGAGAAAGTGGCAGTGCACACAGATATGCAGAGGGAAAACAGCAGACTGAGGGAGCACTATGAGAAGATTATCACTACTATGAAGGAACAGATTAGCAGAGATGCAAACGTCTTCCAGGCCAACAATAGGAAGCTTATGAAGGTGAGAGGAACAAAAAATTACAGTGTGGAAATGAGTATCTTCAGTCTAAATCGGACACGTGCATGTAGAAATCAAGCGTAGCGTTAGTTCTGGCAGGGTCACGTCAGTAATGCTGATCCACGTCTACCTATAGAAATACAATCCCAGACAGCAACATAGTGTCGGCCCAGATCCGGCCCACATCTGGTACATGTGGATTCCTTGTGTACCAGATGTGGGCCGGATTTTCCTTAAGTTATTGTTTCTGTTTGTGTGAAAGTTCTCACATCTGCCATCTGTGTTCAGGACAATGTAGTTCTTTTGAAAGAGATCAATGATCTGCGCCAGGAACTGCACCCAGTCCGAATGCAGCTGCACAACTACTAGAGACAAACCAACCTCAACAAGAACAAGGGCTCTGCTAACACAAGAGGTGACCCATGTTGACTTGAAACTGATCGTTTTTGGTGTGTTCTTTACATCTTTATAAATGTTAATCTTTCAGGATTGAAACAAAATGCCACTGGATAATAATGGACCAACTCAGATGTTAATGTTGGAGGTTCTCAGCTGCCCTTTTTCTGTCCTGCTTCAGGTGCAGCTTCAGCAGGGAGGGCTGGCTTGATGACGGAGCAGAGAATTCATAGACAATTGGAAAAGTTTTTGGGGCAGACCTGACCTGTTGAAAAGAGATGGTATTCATCCCTCCTGGGATGGTGCTGCTCTTCTCTCTAGTAATATGGCACATAGTCTTAGAGCCCAAACATGACAATCTGGGCCTCAGGTCAGGAAGCAGACAGACTGGCTAAACCGACCGTCTGCTAGCGGCCTCGCGTCACCGAGGTCAGATACATCCCATCACATAGAGCCTCTTTCACCTAGATATCATCATATAGAGACTGTGTCTGTTCCCCGAATTAGGACATACAAAAAACTCCTAAACACATTCAAGGGTAAAAATTTAATTGATGTTCAACAAATAAAAAACAGATATAATACGGATGAACAAATGATAAAGTTCGGGTTGCTGAATATTCGATCCCTTACCTCAAAAGCACTCATTGTTAATGATATGATTACAGACTATAACCTAGATGTGCTGTGTTTGACAGAAACCTGGCTAAAACCAAACGATTACATTACTTTAAATGAGACCACCCCGCAAGATTACTGTTATAAACATGAAAGGCAAAGGGGGAGGTGTTGCTGTAATTTATAGTAATATCTTCAGAATTACTGAGAAGTCTTGTTTTAAATATAATTCTTTTGAAGTGTTGTTGCTAAATGTAACACTATCCAGTGTAAATGATAAATCACGTTTAACATTTGTGCTGGCTACTGTATACAGGCCACCATACAGACTTTATCAAAGAATTTGCTGATTTTCTATCAGAGTTAGTATTGGCTGCAGATAAAGTACTAATTGTTGGTGATTTTAATATACATGTAGATAACGAAAAAGATGCATTGGGATTGGCATTTAAAGACATTCTGAACTCTATTGGAGTTAGACAACACATGTCAGGACCTACTCACTCTCGTAATCATACTCTAGATCTAATATTATCACATGGAATCAATGTTGATGCCGTTGAAATTCTGCAGCAGAGCGATGACATCTCAGATCATTATCTAGTCTCGTGTAAACTTCATTTAGCCAAGGCTGCAAAGCAGACTCCGTGTTACAAATATGTTAGACCTATCACTTCTGCCACTAAAGATGGCTTTATTAATAATCTTCCTGATCAGTTTCATCATCTCAGCATCCCAGATAGCTTAGATGAACTAGATATTGCGACAGAAACTTTTAACTCTCTCTTTTCCAGCACTTTAGACTCAGTTGCTCCTTTGCGCTTAAAGAAGATTAAAGAAAATAGTCCAACGCCGTGGTACAACGAGCACACTCGGGCCCTTAAGAGAGCAGCCAACTGGAAGAAAACAAAACTAGAGGTATTTCGCATCTCATGGAAAGAGAGCTCGATTGCATACAGAGAGGCCTTAAAAGCTGCTAGATCTGCTTATTTTTCAAACCTATTACAAGAAAATAAACAAAACCCCAGGTATTTATTTGAAATAGTGGCTAAACTAACGAAAAATAAAGCTTCAACCCCAGACGTTTCCAAGTAGCACAGCAGTAATGACTTTATGAACTTCTTTACTAACAAGATTGATAATATCAGGGAGAAAATTATAACCATGCAACCGTCTACTACAGTATCGCAACAGGCAGTGCATTGTAGTCTCCTTGAAGAAAAATTTGATTCATTCGTTGCTATAGCAGAGGAAGAATTTACTAAACTCGTTAATTCATCTAAATTGACAACATGTATGTTAGACCCTATAATGACTAAGCTACTGAAAGAAATGCTTCCAGAGGTCACAGATCCTCTTCTTAATATCATTAATTCATCTTTGTCTCTAGGATACGTACCAAAAACCTTTAAGCTGGCTATGATTAAACCACTTCTTAAAAAACGCAACTTGATCGTACAGAATTAGTCAATTACAGGCCGATCTCGAATCTACCTTTTCTGTCAAAGATACTAGAAAAGGCAGTATCCTCACAACTATGATCCTTTTTAGAAAGAAATGATATCTGCGAGGATTTCCAGTCAGGATTTAGACTGTACCATAGTACTGAGACAGCTCTCATTAGAGTCACAAATGATTTGCTCTTATCATCCGATCGTGGTTGTATCTCTCTATTAGTGTTACTCGATCTTAGTGCTGCGTTTGACACCATTGACCACAACATTCTTTTAAATAGACTCGAAAATTATGTTGGCATTAGTGGAATTGCATTAGCATGGTTTAAATCATACTTATCTGACCGTTATCAGTTTGTAGCAGTAAATGAAGAGATGTCTTATCGATCACAAGTTCAGTATGGCGTACCACAAGGCTCAGTACTAGGACCGCTGCTGTTCACTCTGTACATGCTACCCTTAGGAGATATCATTAGGAAACATGGCATCAGTTTTCACTGTTATGCCGACGATACTCAGCTCTATATTTCTTCACGCCCTGACGAAACTTACCAATTCACAAAATTAACGGAATGCATAGCGGATATAAAAAACTGGATGACTAGTAATTTCCTACTACTTGATTCTGAAAAAAATAGAGATTCTAATTATTGGACAAAAAACTTCCTCACGTAATAACCTAGAATACTGTCTAACACTTGATGGCTGCTCTGTCAAGTCTTCGTCGTCGGTTAGGAACCTGGGTGTGCTCTTTGATACCAATCTTTCATTTGAAAGTCACGTGTCTAGTATCTGTAAAACTGCATTCTTCCCTCTTAAAAATATATCTAAATTACGTCATATGCTCTCATTGACAAATGCGGAACAATTAGTTCATGCGTTCATGACCTCAAGGCTAGATTATTGTAATGCTCTACTGGGTGGTTGCCCTGTACGCTTAATAAACAAACTACAGCTGGTCCAAAACGCAGCAGCTTGAGTTCTTACCAGAACCAGGAAGTATGACCATATTAGCCCGGTTCTGTCAAAACTGCACTGGCTCCCTATTAAACATCATATAAATTTTAATATATTGCTGATTACTTACAAAGCACTAAATGGTTTAGCTCCGCAGTACTTGAGCGAGCTCTTAACACATTATAGTCCTTCACGTCTATTGCGATCTCAAAATTCCGGCCAGTCGATAATACCTAGAATATCAAAATCGACTGCTGGCGGTAGATCCTTTTCCTATTTAGCACCAAAACTTTGGAACAGTCTTCCTAACATTGTCCGGGAAGCAGACACACTCTGGCAGTTCAAAGCTAGATTAAAGACACATCTCTTTGACCTAGCATACACATAACACATTATAGACTTCTATAATTCAATGTTAGGCTGCATAAATTAGGTCAGCCGGAACCGGGAACACTTCCCATAAATCCTGATGTACTCGTTACATCATAAGAAGAATGGCGTCTACGCTAATATCAGTCTCTCTGTTTATACCGAGGTTTACCGCAGTCCGCCGGATCCGGGCCGTATCCAGATCCGATGAAGGACCTGCACCTGGACGCGACGACAACGCAGTACTGAAGTGTCAACCAGTCTCTCCGTTTACTGAAGTGAGGTGGACCCCGGCCGTATCCAGATCAGATGGTGGATCTGCACCTGGACCCATCCATGACGCATCCCTGAAGTGCCAGCCTCATCAGCCCTGTGAAGGCCTCATCGACACGACCAATCTGACTTCTGGCCGGATTTTCCTTAAGTCATTGTTTCTGTTTGTGTGAAAGTTCTCACATCTGCCATCTGTGTCCAGGACAATGTAGTTCTTATGAAAGAGATCAATGATCTGCGTCAGGAACTGCACCCAGTCCGAACGCAGCTGCACAACTAGGAGAAGCAAACCAACTTCAACAAGAACAAGGGCTCTGCTAACACAAGAGGTGACCCATGTTGACTTGAAACTGATCGTTTTTGGTGCGTTCTTTACATCTTTACAAATGTTAACCTTTCAGGATTGAAACAAAATGCCACTGGATAATAATGGACCAACTCAGATGTTAATGTTGGAGGTTCTCAGCTGCCCTTTTTCTGTCCTGCTTCAGGTGCAGCTTCAGCAGGGAGGGCTGGCTTGATGACGGAGCAGAGAATTCATAGACAATTGGAAAAGTTTTTGGGGCAGACCTGACCTGTTGAAAAGAGATGGTATTCATCCCTCCTGGGATGGTGCTGCTCTTCTCTCTAGTAATATGGCACATAGTCTTAGAGCTCAAACATGACAATCTGGGCCTCAGGTCAGGAAGCAGACAGACTGGCTAAACCGACCGTCTGCTAGCGGCCTCGCGTCACCGAGGTCAGATACATCCCATCACATAGAGCCTCTTTCACCTAGATATCATCATATAGAGACTGTGTCTGTTCCCCGAATTAGGACATACAAAAAACTCCTAAACACATTCAAGGGTAAAAATTTAATTGATGTTCAACAAATAAAAAACAGATATAATACAGATGAACAAATGATAAAGTTCGGGTTGCTGAATATTCGATCCCTTACCTCAAAAGCACTCATTGTTAATGATATGATTACAGACTATAACCTAGATGTGCTGTGTTTGACAGAAACCTGGCTAAAACCAAACGATTACATTACTTTAAATGAGACCACCCCGCAAGATTACTGTTATAAACATGAAAGGCAAAGGGGGAGGTGTTGCTGTAATTTATAGTAATATCTTCAGAATTACTGAGAAGTCTTGTTTTAAATATAATTCTTTTGAAGTGTTGTTGCTAAATGTAACACTATCCAGTGTAAATGATAAATCACGTTTAACATTTGTGCTGGCTACTGTATACAGGCCACCATACAGACTTTATCAAAGAATTTGCTGATTTTCTATCAGAGTTAGTATTGGCTGCAGGTAAAGTACTAATTGTTGGTGATTTTAATATACATGTAAATAACGAAAAAGATGCATTGGGTTTGGCATTTAAAGACATTCTGAACTCTATTGGAGTTAGACAACACATGTCAGGACCTACTCACTCTCGTAATCATACTCTAGATCTAATATTATCACATGGAATCAATGTTGATGCCGTTGAAATTCTACAGCAGAGCGATGACATCTCAGATCATTATCTAGTCTCGTGTAAACTTCATTTAGCCAAGGCTGCAAAGCCGACTCCGTGTTACAAATATGTTAGACCTATCACTTCTGCCACTAAAGATGGCTTTATTAATAATCTTCCTGATCAGTTTCATCATCTCAGCATCCCAGATAGCTTAGATGAACTAGATATTGCGACAGAAACTTTTAACTCTCTCTTTTCCAGCACTTTAGACTCAGTTGCTCCTTTGCGCTTAAAGAAGATTAAAGAAAATAGTCCAACGCTGTGGTACAACGAGCACACTCGGGCCCTTAAGAGAGCAGCCAACTGGAAGAAAACAAAACTAGAGGTATTTCGCATCTCATGGAAAGAGAGCTCGATTGCATACAGAGAGGCCTTAAAAGCTGCTAGATCTGCTTATTTTTCAAACCTATTACAAGAAAATAAACAAAACCCCAGGTATTTATTTGAAATAGTGGCTAAACTAACGAAAAATAAAGCTTCAACCCCAGACGTTTCCAAGCAGCACAGCAGTAATGACTTTATGAATTTCTTTACTAACAAGATTGATAATATCAGGGAGAAAATTATAACCATGCAACCATCTACTACAGTATCGCATCAGGCAGTGCATTATAGTCTCCTTGAAGAAAAATTTTATTCATTCGTTGCTATAGGAGAGGAAGAATTTACTAAACTCGTTAAATCATCTAAATCGACAACATGTATGTTAGACCCTATACCGACTAAGCTACTGAAAGAGATGCTTCCAGAGGTCACAGATCCTCTTCTTAATATCATTAATTCGTCTTTGTCTCTAGGATACGTACCAAAAACCTTTAAGCTGGCTATGATTAAACCGCTTCTTAAAAAAACGCAACTTGATCGTACAGAATTAGTCAATTACAGGCCGATCTTGAATCTACCTTTTCTGTCAAAGATACTAGAAAAGGCAGTATCCTCACAACTATGATCCTTTTTAGAAAGAAATGATATCTGCGAGGATTTCCAGTCAGGATTTAGACCGTACCATAGTACTGAGACAGCTCTCATTAGAGTCACAAATGATTTGCTCTTATCATCCGATCGTGGTTGTATCTCTCTATTAGTGTTACTCGATCTTAGTGCTGCGTTTGACACCATTGACCACAACATTCTTTTAAATAGACTCGAAAATGATGTTGGCATTAGTGGAATTGCTTTAGCATGGTTTAAATCATACTTATCTGACCGTTATCAGTTTGTAGCAGTAAATGAAGAGATGTCTTATCGAACATTAACTTAACATTGAAATCACTTGCGCCTGACGCGCTATTCGCGTCCGGTGTGAATGCACCATAAGAAGAATGGCGTCTACGCTAATATCAGTCTCTCTGTTTATACCGAGGTTTACCGCAGTCTGCCGGATCCGGGCCGTATCCAGATCCGATGAAGGACCTGCACCTGGACATGATGACAACGCAGTCCTGAAGAGTCAACCAGTCTCTCCGTTTACTGAAGTGAGGTGGACCCCGGCCGTATCCAGATCAGATGGTGGATCTGCACCTGGACCCATCCATGACGCATCCCTGAAGTGCCAGCCTCATCAGCCCTGTGAAGGCCTCATCGACACGACCAATCTGACCTCTGACCTGTAACGCTGCCTGGATCATAATCATACCCTGTTTGCTCGTTGGCCAGAGGAGAACTGGCCCCCGACTGAGCCTGGGTTCTCCCAAGGTTTTTTTCTCCATTCTGTCACTGATGGAGTTTTGGTTCCTTGCCGCAGTTGCCTTGGCTTTTGGCTTGCTTAGTTGGGGACATTTAATATTCAACAATATTATTGATCTGCCTTATTTAGGGTGGACGATGACGCAATTTTCTTCTAGAAACAAACTTTGTTGTATTATTTTCATGTTATCAATGTGAAGCTGCTTTGATACAATCTGTATTGTAAAAAGCGCTATATAAATAAAAATGACTTGACTTGACTATAGTTGTGTACATATTATTTCTGACTGCAGTGCTTCTGAGTTGCAGGAGGAAAGGCCTACTGCACAAAGTGATTCAGAGGTGGGCAGTGTAGTACTTTTCCTTTTTATTTTTGTTGCATGAGGCTTGTGTTGACAGTTCTTTTTTTTAGGGCCAGAGCACCGATGGTGAGAGTGTTTTTGCTCCGTTTCTTCTTCTTCTTCTTCTTCTTCTTCTCCAAAGTGAATCGCTTTTTAGAGGGCCTGAACATGCTCCAAAACTCATGAAACTTTGCACACGCTTCAGAAGTGGTGAAAATGTACGTGTGATATGGTTTTCAAAATTGGGTGGGGCAAAATGGCTTAATTATTGCCCCTACATTTTGCCCCAGCTCTACGTTTCACATACAGGTATGAAATTTGGTACATACATGTAATGACCCAATACCTACAAAAAAGTCTCTTGGAGCATAGCCCTAAACACAACAGGAAGTCAGCTATTTTGAACTTCCTCTCAGATTTTGTGCAGTTTTCGCCATTTCCTGATGTTGTACTTTAACAAATTCCTCCTACAGTTTTGATCTGATCCTCTTCAAATTTGGTGAGTGTAATCTTAAGGCCTTTGCAACGTTAAATTGCGAAGATCTTGAGTTTTTGTCGAATGGCGTGTCCTCGGCGGCCTGACAAATGTAGATGTGCACACCCAATTTCTGCCTTTTGGTGATATATGCATCATCAGATAAGTTCTCTGTCAATATTGCTTGCAGTTCCGATGTTGCTAGGCAACCACAGACAGCCTGCAGTAACTCAGGCATACAATGTCCAATCTGCCCCAAACTTCACATGTTTGATAAGAGTCCTATCCTGAACACATAACCATGCTCATATTCAGTTATAGTAATAGTGCCACCTGCTGGTAGCAGGAAGTGTGGCAAATACAAATGACTTTGACATAGTCCTCCTATATTTACATACTGCCCACCGTGCTCTGTTTTAAGGCGCTGGGTGGCGGCGGCACGGGTGCGAGGGCCCTTTTCATCGCTGCTTGCAGCTTTAATTTAAAATTCTTTTTATCCAAAAGTGTCAGAGGGTGATATCCATACCCTATATAGTCTACGACAGAAAATTTAGTATTTTGACCTGAAAAAAAAAAAAAAACACTAGAGGTTGCTTCAAAAGGAACTTAAGAGTAAGTGTGTGACAAATCTGATCGTCACCGCTGAGGGAGCAGCACTGGCACGCACGCACAAACACACTTGCATACATTCCCCATTCACTCTCCATTCCCATCCTCACCTGTTGTTTTTGCCATCGGCAACGAGGGTGCACACGCCGGTCCGATGGCTCATGGACATTTCTCCACACCACATTTCCCTTCAGTCCATAAGCATACCCGATCATTTCACACATACCCAATCATTTCACACACACACACGTCCGTGTCTTGTGTTTTGTTCGCGTGTCTTCGTTCGTTCGTTTGTTGTAGGCTATGGGCCAAACCGAGCAGGCGAAGAGCGGATACTTATGGTATAATAGTTGGGTCGCGCCGGCACAGTGCCGCCAAAGCCGGTGAAACCATTGTCTTGTGATTAGGGGGGATTATATGTGAATTAAGTGTTTGGTATTTATGTGTTTCAGTGTTGTTAATAATGATGTATTATTGCAATGTATTTATTTGATAATTACCAGTGAGAAATAATGTTTAATGTTGATTGATGAACATTTTGGTGGGTATAATGTAACTGGTAAGAATTTAAATATATATCTTTACCTCTCAATGGGTGTTTCCAAAGAAGGCGGAGTCTGGCCTATAAAAAGGGAGGCCAGACTCACAATCAGGACTGGCGAAGGATACAGGGGTATCTGATAAAGAGTTTGGCACAAATGTGGTGTGGCCCATTAGACCAGTCTGGGAATTAGAAATACCATGTGTAGATTTGGAATTAAGATTAAACACAATAATAAGAATGCTGATTTAACTAGTGTATATTATAGCTAAAGGGAAAGTAAGTATAAGGAAAGTATTCAGATTTTCACAGATGGGTCAAAGGACATGCAAACAGATGCAACAGGATCTGCGGTTGTTGTTCCTAGATATCAGGTGGAATTTAGTAAAAGAACAACTGATTGTCTGAGTGTGTTTGCAGTTGAACTGTTTGCCATACTGATGGCGTTGGAATGGACAGAACATATTAGTGAGAAGGAAATCTTAATATGTAGTGACTCTGTGGCAGCTCTTATAAGCATGAAGACAGGTACAACTAGAAGTCACCTAGATCTGCTGTATGAAGTGTTATTTATGAATTCAAGAATAGTTAGGCAGGGGAAAAGTGTCATATTTCTGTGGGTCCCTGCACACTCTGGAATTCAGAGAAATGAGAAAGCAGATAAGGTGGCAAAAGAAGCAGTTAAAAAAGGAGATGTTGAAGTCAACATTAAATTATCAAAATCAGAGGGGAAAGGCATAGTGTGGAGAAGTATATATCAACAGTGGCAACAGAGCTGGGATAATGAAACAAAAGGGAGACATTTACACGAAATCCAAAGCAAAGTAGGTATATCAAGAAGTATGGGAATAAAGAGGAAAGAGCAGGTGATAATAAGCAGACTGAGAATTGGGCATAGCAATCTTAACGGCACACATTTAATTACAGGAAAACATCCTACAGGAATGTGTGAGAGGCTGAAACAGTAGAACATATTCTTACAACATACAACATCATTTACTCAGGAAAGACAAGAAATGATAACACAGTTAAAAAAAATAGGACGGGTAGATAATACAGTAAAAAGTTTATTGGAGTATGGAGAGAGTGTGGAGGGTAGGAAATGGATATTTGGTTCTTTGAGGACGAGTGTATTAGATAGGCAGATTTAGTATGAATGAAAACAAAGGGTAAATAAAACCGAAAGGTGGCAGTAATGCAACTCAAAGGATGCCAGCTGCCGTAAAAACCCAAAGAAGAAGAAGACAATCAGGACTTGTTAACCAAGTCAGAGCGAGAGTGCAACTGCGGTGCCTCA
This sequence comes from Vimba vimba, assembly GCA_022828995.1. Taxonomy (NCBI): domain Eukaryota; kingdom Metazoa; phylum Chordata; class Actinopteri; order Cypriniformes; family Leuciscidae; genus Vimba; species Vimba vimba. Next base: position 4,454,237 of record CM040826.1, read on the forward strand.
AGCAAACCTTTTACTGTGGATATGTTTTGGAGAGTTTTCTGTCTTAATTTATCTCTTATTGCAGGCAAAAGATGACTATCACTGGCTTTTCTTGACAATGAATAATTGAAATAAAACTAAGAATATTGTCTTGTCTTTTATTATTAATATAATGAAGTTTTTTTTTGTTGTTTTTAAAAAATAAAAATGGTGTTCCACAATTCTGTCCGTGCAGCTCTGCCACTAGGTTGGTCGAAGTGCACTGGCTGGAGGTCATCATCAGGCTGCACCTCCACCACAGGGGTCCTCGCCTTTCTGATGGTGGCAATGTTGTGTAATATGGCACATGCAACAATAATCTCACAGGCCCTGTCAGGTGCAACCCTCAGACTTTTCAGACACTAAAATCTTACCTTTAGTTGCCCAAAGGTCATTTCAATGTGTGTCCTTGTCCTGGCTAGAGCTGCATTGAAACAGGTTTGTGGTCCAGGGTTTGGGTCAGGGAATGGCGTCATGAAATATTCCCTGCAGGCATAGCCCCTGTCACCAAGCAGGATCCCGTCGTAAGCACCTGTATGATGGAAAAATGCAGTTTTGTTAGGCTCAGAATAAATTTATGTAATACAGTGAGCTTGATATTAAAAATTTTCCCTTACCACATTCAAATAATGTGCATAAATGTGACTCTCTGAAAATTCTGGATTTCCACACTTGTAATATAGGACATGGAGTCACACACCATCTAAGATATTTTTAGTCAGTCAACTGCATACTTTTTGATTACATTCCTTTTTTTATTTAATTTTTTGATATATTACTATGTTAAATGTCTGACGAGTCGAACATTTATCGTGGTTCCAACAAATTAATGATGTTTATGACACCCTCACGAGAAAAACGATATCTCTCAATAAGTAGAATATCGCGCTGCGCTAAAGGATCCTGTCTATCTCGCAATACGCGATTAATTCGAAAACGGACAAGACATGGATTCGAAAGACTTCCCCGTATCACCTCTGCTTGTAAAGCCGCAGTCTAATCCTGTTAACATGAAGTAAGCCTGCTCGCGAAGCGAACCTGTTGCTATGACAGCAAGTCCAGGATGAGTGTCGAAGAACTAAACAATCCAAAATCATGCCAAATCATCACCAATCAAATCCAGCTAACTGAGTTAGCGACGTACAAAGAACGGACCCCTGGAGATGATACGATTCGATTTTGGTGAAAATTGGCTAACAGTCTAGGAGAAGTTCAAAAAAGTATATTTTAAAAGAAAATAAAGATAGCGGACAGGGAGTTTGGCTGACTATGGCAAAATCGGTATCTTTGTTTTCGGCATAACCCAAGGAATCTATTAAGATCATTGCTATAGGCAAATTTATTCAAAAGTTATTAGCATTTTTGGAAATTTTGTTGAGTATCTTCAAGGCATGGTGCTGATGACTCCTACTGAGTTTTGTAACGATACACTAATGCGTTCATAAAGTATAGCATTTTCTATCACAATACTGTATTGAAGTCAATGGCAATTTCATGTTTTGTTCTATTATAGCGCCAACAGGAGTCACAATCCCACAATTTTTTGTATGTGTCCTCAGAGTGAGCCCATACATATGTGTGTCAAATTTGGTGAAAATACCTAATTTTGTTAACGCATAAACATAAAAAATGACCCACACCTATATGCTAATTCCCAAATGTCAAAATATTAATAGTAAGTGGCAAGAAAATGCGAACAAAGTCAGGTAATTCCCAAATATACCTTCGGTGCTTGGCCCATAATAATAAGGATGCCAACGATTACAATAGGTCCCTCCACACCTTCTGTGCTTGGCCCCGAATAAGAACGCCAATGATTACAATAAGTGCCTCCGCACCTTCGGTGCTTGACCCCTAATAATAATAAGAAGGTCTTCTAGAGACGGAGAGCGTGAGTAGGAGCTGTCCATGAGCTAGGAGCAGGAGCAACTTTATGACTCTCTATGGGCTTCTCCCTTGACTTTATCGGACTTTATGCCTCCATGTCCCCCCGATTGCCTGTGAGCTTCTCCTCCTGTCTATACGGTAATTTCTCCACTGTGCGACAGAGAGTCGCGTGGTTATGACGCAATCGTTAGCCTATTTTTACAAAAACTGCTTCTACGGGGCCATAACGTAAGATACAAGGTAGTGGAGCCTTTTATACATTGTCGTGTTTCTTTAGAAATAAACAATGGACAAATGGAGTCTTTAAACGCCTCAGATGTAAAGTTATTCGCTGTCAAAGTGACGCCAAAATGAATGGGAGTCAATGGAATGCTAACAGCAGGTGATGGCTTGTTAGCCAATGGATGCCCCCATAGAAGGTACGCTTTCCGGATGCTGGATTACCCCCTTGGAAAGCGGCTGTCATCCAGGCGCAGCTCCTGGAGCAAGTAGTGAAACTTGGGTGGACCCAAGTATGGCGTCAATGACCCCTACGCCGCTGTTCTGCTCTCCAGAGCAAATACAGAGCGGTGACTCTCTCGATGAATGCTCGATCAACATCAGCCATCTTGCAAACAGTCAACCGCCTAGCACTTGGCCCTCCCACAAGAAGAGAATTTCGGCTCGAATGTGCGTCTAATTCGCTTTAAACGCTCGCTTTAAAATGTTCAAGCGTCCAGCTAGATGCGATAGAAGCAAATTTGATGCTTAATTCGCGTTCGGTCTGAACACAGCATTAGACAGCCTGCACTGTGCTCGCTGTGCATCTGCACTGCTTTTTAAAATAAAGGCTTCAATATTCTCGAGAAAAGGAGTTTTCCCATATTGTATAGTTACGAAATACTTGCTCCCTTATCTCTCAGGGAACCGAGGTTACGTTAGTAACCCGAGTGCGTTTTCCTGTCAAGTTTGTTTTTATAAATCACAACTAATGCGTCGGAAGTCGCGTACGCCTCTTTGAGGGCCTATTTTGTGCGTATGCAGTTATGAATGAGGCCCCTGAGCTGGTGTGAGGGAGTGGGCTAATTTGCATATTCATAGATTTGTTTGATCAAAGATGAGCTTTAAGGCATAAAATGATTGATTACAGGGGACTTTAAGGCTTCTCTGTTGACAACAGATTTATAAATTATTCTCATTTGAAATTTGATCGGCTTTTTTTGCACGCGATTGATGCTTGGCGAGTGTTTGGCTGATGCAGGCTAGTGCTTATATGCCTATTGTAATATAATTACATAAGAATTGATTTACTAAAGTTATCTTATCTCAAGCAATATAAAAAAGTTAATTAGTTTGTATTATTAATTGATGTACATTTTTATTAATAATTCCTGCAGTATTTATTTGAGTGACTGCACGTGATTAATTTCAGCCAATGAGACTGTTGGACGTTTGCATAGCCAATGAGCTGATGACTCAACCAGCTGTTACGTTTATTTTTATTTTTTTGGCTCACTTTTTGAGTTTCATGTCTTTTATTTTGTAATTTCTCACAGTCATTGTTCCTCTCTCTGTGTTTAAGTAGCCGTAATGTTTCCATTGTCTCCTGTGTAACTTGTCGTAACTGCTGTTTGTTGAGCTTTTGGTCAAGTTTATGTTGCCAAGTCTTTGTTTTGTTTTTGTATCTGTTTGAATATGTATCAGAGCTTTAGCACACACACACAAAAAATCGTTCTGTTATTTTTTGTTTATTAAAACAACAACAAAAAAAACCCCGCATCCCCAAGCCGTCCCGCGGGCGATATTTTTTTTCCCAGGACGGTAGGGGAAGACTCATGAATATTAATTAGGAAAGTCATCCCTGATTGGTCTTAACCCCAGTGACGGGTAGGTTTAGGGCGGGGTTAGGGGTAGATCATCAGACCTCCAGTGGCGGGTAGGTTTAGGGGTGGGGTTAGGGGTAGGTCATCAGGCCAATCAGGGATGACTTTCCTAATTAATATTCATGAGTCTTCCCCTACCTTCCTGGGAAAAAAAATATCGCGTCCCGCGGGAGGTTTAAATAGCGGAAGTGACGCAGCAGGTTAGAAGCAGCCGTTGGTTGTGTTGACATGGAGGCGATCAAACAAAAGTCTCTCGTTAGCCTGAGCTGCTGTTGTCCGCGGCGAGTGAAAGCCTTCCTTCAGTGAACTATGATAATATTTGTCAGAAAGCCTTTGTGTGTGTCTGACAGGAGCTGATGATATGAGAGAAATGAGGAGGAAAGCGAGCGTTTTGCGACTCAGTCCGAATGAGGAGGCGCAGCTGGTGCGCGAGGAGCTGGAGAGCCGGAGGAAACTGCGCCTGCAGCAGGTCAGAGGCATTTACATACACTTATACACTATAAACACAACTCTGACACACACACAACCAGTATTATCGCAGCAGGGCAGAGGCATTTACATATACATAACGTTATACACTATAAACACAACCAGTCCTAGCGCAACAGGTCAGAGTCATTTAAAGTCCACTAGTATAAACACGAACCAGTCCATTTCGCTTTATATCGAGTGTTGGACCCAGTTGGCTTTGGCTTGAACACACTGTGGAAGAAATACTATAAATGTGTGTAAAATGTAATTTAGAAATGTATTTTAGTCCAATAATGTTCCCCCCTACTTAATGTAGGCCTACTGTGTATCACTTATTTGCACTTATTTTAAAGTAATAGTTCACTTAAAAATGGAAATTCTGTCATCGTTTAACTCACTCTCCCTCAAGTTGTTTCAAACATGTATGAATTTCTTTCTTCTGCTCAACACAAAAGAAGATATTTTGAAGAATGTCAGTAGTAACCAGACAGTTCATGGACCCCATTGACCTCCATAGTAGGAAAAAAAATCTCAACTGTTTGGTGGTTACTGACATTCTTCTAAATATCTTACTTTGTGTTTGTTCAGCAGAAGAAAGAAATTCATACATGTTTGAAGGTGAGTAAATGATGACAATTTTAATTTTGAAGTGAACTATTCCATTAAAGTAATAGCCTAGTTTTTATTAACTTTCCCCTCATCATTCTAATATGAGGATTTGGTGATCAAGAAACATTCATTATTATTATTATTATCAATGTTGAAAACAGTTGTGTACAAATTTTTTCAAAATTCTTTGATGAATAGAAAGAATTGATGAATTTGATGAAAATATAATATTTTCTAACATTATAAATGTCTTCACTGTAACTTTTGATCAGTTTAACTCATGCTTGATGAATAAAAGTATTGATTTATTTTATTTATTTCCCCCAAAAATAAAATTAAAATTCTTACTGACCCCAATCTTTTGAAGGGTAGTGTTTAATGTTACAAAAGCTTTAGATTTCAGATAAATGCTGTTCTTTTGAACTTTCTATTCATCATAGCATCATGAAATAAAAATGTAAAAAACTGTTTTCAACATAGATGATAATAATGAATGTTTCTTGAGCATCAAATCATCATATTAGAGTGATTTCTGAAGGATCATGTGACACTGAAGACTGGAGTAATGATGCTGAAAATTCAGCTTTGATCACAGGAATAAATTACACTTAACTATATATTCACATAGACAACAGCTGTTTTAAATTGGAATAATATTTTACAATATTACTGTTTTTGTTTGTATTTTTAATCAAATAAATGGAGCCTTGGTGAGCAGAAGAGACTTCTTTTAAAAACATTAAAAATCTTACTGATATATGAAATCTGCCTTTCTTTTTCCCCCACAGTTTTTCTCTAGTCGTTTCCCCAGACCCCAATTTGAACATCCTAGCAAATATAATAAAGAATTATGTATATGCACATTAAGCCATTCAGCAGCTTTCAATGAGCTCCTCAGGCAATCTTTTTATGGGTGAGCGATACTATCGAAACTTTAACCCTTGTTTTTTTTTATATGGTGATCATCACCTAATAGCAATAGTAGGATCGTTTCCTACAATTCAAGTACATTTTTTTTTTTTTATTGTTTTTCACAATACATAGGCTATAGTTTCAAAGCAGGTTTACATAAAATTCTCGTTTCAGTGTTAGTTTAGGAAGTCTTCATCTATCAGAGATGAGTGACCACATTGTCATAAATTAACAACCCCTGACAGGTTTCATAATCTTCACTATCACCAGATAATGAATAAAAAACACAACCCACAACTCCTAAAAGTATGTTCAATTGTATCCGCGTGCATAAAGCGCACTCACGTCAAGCTAAATAGCAGATCTTGGCTGCATGATTGTTTCGTTGCATAGTGAAGAGATGTGGCCAAAAATTATCACCAAAAAAAAAAAAAATCAGTCGAAATATCATTCTAAATGAATATCCGATATTTCTGCCACAATACCATGGCGTATTTAGTGTTACTACAGTAAATCCGTGGTAAATGGTGCTTTGTAGATTGCAAAGCCTCCAGACTGTATCATTGCGCTGTGTTTCTCCTGTTTGTCAGCGCTGTCTCATCTGCCTATTAACTAGTTGTTTCATTACGCTTTTGGCGCATAAACATTATATTGAACATTTTATCAAACTCTTGTTATCGTTTTAACGAGGAAAATTGATCACGATAGTTATCGTTTTATCACCCAGCTCTATCGTTGCATAATGTAAACTAGGGATGTGCACGGATATTCAAATTTTCTAATATTCGATCTGTAACTATCATTCGAAAAATAAAATACTATTCAAATTGTACCCCGAGGGAATCGTGATCCGAGATGATAAAACGTGAAACAATATAAACACGATAATGCTGACTCGAGTGCGTACGTTCTGTACAATAACTGCGCAGTCTGCTTTATTAGCGCTTTTTTCCGTTTGCGCTGCTTGAGCTTTCATTTCATTTTCATTTTATGGTTTATTTTTACAGGGACAATGCACAATTAAAAGTAATTGCACCAGAGTTAGCTAATAGCTAGTTTACATCTGCTGTCCCTGGGCAGGTAAACAAATAAAATAACATACAATATTACTTATACACCACATAAAACATTACAATACATATGTCCAGGGATGTAAAGTTTACAAAATCAGTATATAAAACAGATAATTTACAACACAGTCATTAATGGTTACAGATTTGTTCTGATAGTAACCAGTACTTAAGCTTGTTTTTAAAAATAGAGAAGCTATCAGTGCTTCGTTGATAAAAAGCTTAAATGCTTTTGTTCTTTATATTTTTTTGTTTGCACGTATTGTTAAATGTTTTCAACTAAAAGAAAACCTTAAGATGTATAGTAAGCTTGTGTATATTGCCTAATCGTAAGCTTGTTCAGAAATGGTGACAAAAACTTTATGTATTTCTCGTTAAACGACATTTAAATAAACGAACATTCGAATATTAGCCTTTTTTTTTTTAACCCGAATATTCGAATACAATATTTTTGAAAAATGCCCATTGCTAATGTAAACTATATTATGTCCTAGCTCTAAACGTGACTATAGTTGCATGAAGATATTCTAAACACAGACATCACGACCCCTGCTGTAAAGCTGCTCTGAAACGGTGTGTAGAGTTGCAGATTATGGGAAGTATGTTTATGTGTGTGTGTTGGCCTCCTCTGGCCTCTGACTGACGCGGTGTTTGTGTTGGGCAGGTGCGTGAGCAGGAGCGCTACATCGCGCGGCAGGTGCGCCGGCAGGTGCAGGAGCGCAGACAGCAGCAGCTCCAGATGCTCTCGGACTCACTGCAGCTCGAGTGGCAGCAGCAGCACACGCTCAAACTACAGGCCTTATCCACGCTCTACCAGCACAGCCTGAGGACCGTCGGACACGCGCACCGCAGCGCGCAGGAGAATGTGAGTGAGTGAGCGGCTGGAGCACCTTGAGCACTTCAGCCGGGACTGTACACTTCACTTTTATGCAAAATTCACTTTTATATTGTTTTTGAACATAATTATTAGGGCTGGGGGGAAAAATCGAATCACCTAGCTATTGCGATTGTGTTTTTTTTCTTACAGAATCGATATTAATTCAAATATTAATTCCGAAGTTAGCCACTTGTTTCAACAGAGTGTCGTTATCTATGATTGTTGAGTGACGTAACATCCCTTTCAAGTGAACGCATGGAAGCGACGTGAGACTGAAAGCACTGAAAAGCCCTCGCGCTGCTCATATACTGAGAGAGAGATAAGACCGTAGAGATGCACGATTCATCTTTAAAAGACTGTGATCTCGATTCAAACACCCACACGATCTTCCACTTCGTCTGTCTATTAAACTTTGACAAAATCATATTGCAACATTCAAATCTGCGTTAGCGCTGACCCAGAGAGAGTCGTCATGATACAGCTTCACTAATTACTCTTCAACCTCATAGTATCATTATTTCTGTGATACAATAGTTTAAAGGGATAGTTCAGGATTTTAGACATGAATCTCTATAGCTTCCCCATAAGCAGTGTGGTGTATTGACCATGACTTACCCCCGACAGCGTCCTGTGAGCCGAGCTCCGGTCCAGTTTTGGTCAAGATGAAATTAGTCCGGCAAGTTTGCTGGGGTCACGGCAATAAAGCTTTTTTCTTCTCAAATCAATATGTGTTCAAAAGAGTGATATATTTGCAGCACAAAACCGTTGTCTATGGAGAGGTCAGACCTCGTAAAGGCTTGGCACTATTTTCTTCCCCGTCATATCACTGCGCGCTGCCGCTACCTACAGCCAGCTGGGAGCCGCGCACGTGTCACTTTGTTTACAGCTCGTAAAGAGAACGATAACATGTCTGACTACAGCAGCGACGATGACAACATTGACTTCGACACACAGCCAAAAGGATATCTTTACGAACCTGAATACACAGATGACGAGTTACGCCAGATGGAGTTAGAAAGGAAAGAAAGTTAGAAAGTTGTTTGTACAGTCCGGATAGTCACAAGTCACATTACTTAGGCACCAAAGTATCGTGATAGTATTGAATCGGGAGAATATCGGGAGCCCTAAAAATTATGTGTCCTCAGTGTGTGAACAACTACCCTATGGTGGGAAATATCCATCCACTCCGTTTGTTATTTCCCCCATAAATCTGCAGCATGAACGTGAGTCTTCAGTTGCGGGTGAAGGATCCCTTTAATGTGTTGTGTGCAGGAGCCTGATCTGGAGGCGTTGGCGGAGAAGAGTGTGGAGAGGCAGGAGCGAGCGGACGAGAGACATCGGGAAGCGCTCCGAGAGCTCAGCGCCCGCAGACACGAGGAGGAGCAGCAGCGCTGCAGGTCCGTGCGCAAAGAAACACCCTAAAAACGTGATGTTTGAAAACGGTTGTTTCCTTGCCAAAGCTTTATGTCACGATCATGTGATGTGATTGTGTCGACAGGCTCATTGAGGCTCGGAGGAAAGCTCTGGTGGAGGAGAAGCAGCGAGCTGTGAGAGTGGCCAGTCTGCCGCCGCCTCCGCCAAACCCAGTGGAGGTACAGAGCCAGTCACTCTCGGGTGTTAGAGAGCTGTTAGCACACATGATGTCATTACTGTGATGTGTTTCCTGTCCCAGAGCATCGGGAAGGCCACGCCACGGCCGCTCAGGTCAGCAGCAGCAGAGCTCTCCTCGGTCACACACTGTCACATGCCTCACACCGCTGTGGACAGAGAGACACACACCGAGCAGCAGGTACATGCACGGAAGCAGAAATATATCATCTTTGATTAGAATATAATGTGGTTATGTATTTGCTCTGAAATGAAACTTTTCCATCAGAGAAATTATCTTTTCAATCAAACTGCTACAGTTTTCTAGCCAAATAGATTCAAAATGTTTTAATGCAAGAATTAATCTGCAGTAGAATCTAGTGAAATATGTATTTCAAATTATTTACTTATTTTTTTCAACCAAATGAACCAAGCAAACCGAACTACAAGTGTGAACACACCCTAACTCTTTAACAATTACTTTTTTTTAAATCCCTATGGGGGAAATGAATGGAAGAAACATACTCGCGGGACCAACACTGCTGAAATAGTGGGCGGCCCATAATGCTCTCTATATTCCTTCAAGCAAAACACATACTAGTAGGGCTTTTCTCGTATGGCTCTAGCGTAGGGATGCACTGATATGACAATTTTGTCCGATAATTCTTTACATTTGAAAGCCGATAACCGATATATTGGCTGATACATCTAAATTCAAATTTTGCTATACTTTGAGAGCCTGTATACATAAACAAAAGGCTCACCATTAAAAGCCATGTCCCAAACACTTCAACATAAATCAAACATATACAATACAGTAGCCGAGTTTGAACCAGTGTAAGATTCCTTAACTTTTAAAATTAATTTGACACTCCTATGGCCAACTTTCCTTATTAAAAAATGGTAACGCTTTATAGGTTTCATTTTGTTAGCATTAGTTAACATGAACCAAAAATTAATTAACAATACTTCTACAGCATTTATTAATCTTAGTTAATGCTAAGCTCAACATTTTATAAGACATTTTTAAGATCCAAAGTAGGGGTGGGAATCTCTAGGCACCTCACGATTCGATTACGATTCAGAGGGTAACGATTATCGATTATAAACGATTTTTTATTTTAGTTATTTTTTTATTTTACTTGCTTGGTACTTTTAAAGCAAAGTATTTATGATGACCCATAACGAACTTACTTCCATCTTCCTATATTAATTTTACTATTAAAACAAATGGAAGTGATTTGGCAAATCAACTGTAAGGTTACATTTGCCAGCATATGTCCCAACATTGCTGAGAACCAACAGGAAAATAAATGTGTGCCTGTACTAGCAGCGTACTTGTAGTAAATTAATACAAACTTCAGCATATTCTGAATCTCTAGCATTTAATTATAGACTTCTAACCAACATCCTCTTATTTCCAATAAGCAATATAATCCTTCAGACAAAAAACATTTTGCTGTAGCAAAATCAAAAGTTTTCGTTCAAAAATATAGAATTATGTTCCAGCAGCTCTCATATAATGCTTGTGAACTTATGCATATTCTGAATAATTAGTAACATACAAAGCCGCTCTTATACACAACTAAATAATAAAGAGTTATGACTTGAAATGTTTGCTGTATACCACAATCAAAAACAGCTTATACAAAGAAAGTGAATGAACATCTGCAGAGAGCACAGTCAAAATGTAACTTTTTGTGACTGGCATTGCACATATTGCAGGGCAGTATAACGTACGTATAACAGATCGGTTTACAGCATATTGATGTGAAAACTAAACAATACAGAAAGCAGCTCTCATACAAAAAATACTAAATGGGTAACAATGAAATTGTCAATTTTCCATACGTTAGCTTTTAACGAAGAGGGTGCCGTTCGAATCTGGCGCTCAGCCATCATGCGTCTGTTATGCGCACGCCACAGTCTGTCCGCGCACTGCACGTCCGCTTTAGAGTTCCGCCTTTTGCGTTCCGTAAATATTACGTTATTAGAGAAAAAAAAATTGTTTTTTTTGAAAATCGATTTTTGACATTTGTGAATCGATTCAGAATCGTCCACATCGCGATGCATCTAAGAATCGATTTTTCCCCCCACCCCTAATTCAAAGTTGTATCTGTTAACATTAGTTGATGCACTGTGAACTAACATGAACGCAAATATTTTATTGACTAACGTTAACAAAGGCTATTGCTCTCTGTTAGTTCATAAGCCCTATTCGCACGGGATAAGTATTACCTGGTGGCCTCTAGTCATTTGTAATAATTGCGGAGGTTGTCTGTGATCTTAATCCCGTGCGAATCGGCCATGTCTGTAATTTGTAAAGTAAAAATTCCCTGTAAATGACCGACCATATTTCTCCGAACACCGAGGTCCTGTGATAATATTAGTCCCGTGCGAATCGGCATCTCTGTGATTTGACGGGGTCGTATATAATTTCTCTCAACTGAAGTAAATAATCTATTATCTATCGGCTTTGATGTATATCGGCGTAATTTTCTTATTGGATCGATAACATCAAAAATGAGCCTTTATTGGCCGATATGGATCTGTGGTGTATATATCTGCACTCTTGACTGGTGGATGCTGTGGTGTTTTCTGCTCAGCCGAGCGCTCGACAGGCGGCGGCGCTGGAGCTCCAGCGGGTGGAGGATCTGCGGCGAGAGGGAGCTCGTGAGCGGCAGGAGCAGCTGGAGAAGGCTCGTCTCAGGGGGACACACGCGCTCCGGAGAGAGCAGCACACACAGGTAGAGCCGCTACACCTCACGGCTGAGTGTGAGTGTGTGTGTATGCGCTTGAAAGGACACCACAGACACAGTGTAATTCAGGGGTGCCCAATCCTGCTCCTGCCGATCGACTGTCCTGCACAGTTCACTGGGGTGCCCCTCACAAAAATGTGCAGTAGCACCTCACTGCAGTACACAAGATCCAGGGGGCGGAGTTGGATCCAGATCTAAGGGGTGGAGATTGGTAGGTTTAGGGGTGGGTTTATGGATCAGGGGGTGGATCTAGATCCAACTCCGCCCCCTGGATTTCGTGTTCTGCAGTGAGGACCATCTCAAAATGTGGGGATATTTTGTGAGCCTTCTATATCCAAAATGGCTGCCATCAGCCAAGCTGGAAATTGCAGAATAAACTGGGAGTTGTGAAAAATGATACACCGGTGTTTTGCCAGATGAGAAGTTCATCTATGTGGCTTAGATGAACTTAGATGTGTCTAAAGCACTTTGAATGGCCATAGTGTATGAAATGTGCTACACCTCTCTGTGTGTGTGTGTGTGTGTGCAGGATCGTGCGCGGCTGCTCTCCGAGCTGGAGCGACTGCAGACGGCTGATCTGCTGCGCCGCAGACAGGCGGTCCACAGTGTGCCGCCGCAGATCTTCCAGCCTCTCTACAGACAGGAGGAGCTCCGGGACGAGCAGCAGCGGGAGCTGGAGATCGCCTTTCAGGACGTGTACACGCAGGAGCGCAGTATGTGCTGGCACTTCACTGCCAAATTACAGATGTTTCAGCGGCAGATGAGCTCTAGTTAAAGGATTGTACTGATATGTACTGATTCAGGGGTGTTTGTGCTTCAGACATGAACGATCATCACTCAAACCCTGTGTGTTGTTGCTGTGAAAGTGACACGTGATGGCCAAGTATAAGTAACCCATACTTGGAATTTGACCTCTGCATTTAACCCATCCAGTTAGTGTGCACATATTAGGAGCAGAGTAGTGAGTAGTGAACACGCACACACTGCAAACGTGGATACACACACCCGGATCAGCGGGCAGCCTGTGTGGCGCCCGGGGAGCGATTGGGGGTTAGGTGCCTTGCTCAAGGGAACCTCGGTCATTTCCTGTAACCATTAGGCCATGACTGCCCCTGTGATGATGCGACTAGGGCTGTCAAAATGGCCGAAAAGATAAATTAGAATTTCTTTCTTTAAAATGAGCAAAATTCAAATTATATTCGAGTTCTTAAGGCAATACTTAATGTTAGAGGGAAAAAGTACTGTATTGTCTCCTATGCCAATAAGCAAATATAAACCAAATCAAGCATTGCATCTTTTATTGAAATGAAATGACATTCACTTTTTAAAGTGCATTAACTTTTGAAACAAATATTCTTAAATAAAATCGAATTTCCTTAATGTGCATGCAAGGAAAATTAGGTTACAATTCTGTTCGTGCATCAGCAACCTGAGAAAACACACTTCAACAGACAAAACAGCAAACTGCCATTCAGAAACTATCCACTTCTTCTCACTACACTAATGCATATTAAGATCTCTTCTGCATATTGACTGCTTTCCATCATTTGATCTTCTCCAGAGGTCAAAGGTGACGTGGTGCTGCAGCTGATACCCGAACCTCTTCCTCCTCTGTCTGCTGCTAGTCATGACGAGGAGCTGGATGTGACCCTTGACCCTGAATGTGCACCTGAAGGGGAGGAGCCTGATACCCCGGTGACTGAAACACCAGGTGGGCAGCCAATCAGAGAGCAGCGTGCCAGATCTGCAGTGACGGGACAGCGATGATGATGATGATATTCTCTCTTGTGTTTGGCAGATCCTGGTAGACGGGCTCTGAGGAGACTGCTGGACCGCATCAGGAGCCAAAGAGACCGCCAGCGGGCCGCTGCTACAACACTGACGTCACACGAGGGAGACGCTGATGTGGAAGTCGTGAGTGTTGAAACGGGATCTTTGAGCAGCCAGGAAAAAGCACCCGAGGGCAGTTTAGAAGAGCAGACGCCCAGCCCAGCGCACACTGACGACGGTAAAGCTTAGCATCGTTCATCTCTTGCTCAGTGTTTTTAAGGATTCACCTTCACGTTATACAACATTACGGATGGATGGACTTTCACGTTATACAGTAATACTGGTTATTAGAGGAATGATGCCACTATTTAAGTGCTTACTGGTTTAAAGGGTTCTGAATGAAACTTTCTTGGCAACAACATTTGCTAAATCAATGTCCTACTCAACAGCATAGCCTTAAAAAATGTGTAGTTGCCTAATTTAGCTTCCACACTCCTCATGAGTACTTGTACATGCACCTAATAATAGCGCACATCTGTCAAGGCTAACGTTTGAGTAAAGTGGCTAACGTTAGGTTGCTTCTGACATGTTTAAAATGATGAGCGATGAATGATAGGCAAACATTTGGTTTTCCCGCCTGAAGTGATCACCATATGGACCAGCCGTGTTAACTTTTTTTTTTCTTTCTTTCTGCAACCGATCGACTAATTCTCTTCTCATCACTAATAGGATAATAGACTAAACCAGAAACGGTGTGTATTATATTGTTCTGCTTGTTAGCTGTCTCATTTCAGTGAAATGTGTAACCCAAGTAAAGGACACATGGATTTCTCCAATCCACACACCACTCTGACACATTTCCTTCATCTGTGCTTGAACTGATCATTTACGTGTGTAAATTTAAGCATTTCATTAATTTTTCAGTATATTAATAGTAGGGGTGTAACGGTTCACAAAATTCACGTTTCGGGACGACACAGTGGTGTCACGGTTCGGGACGTTTTGATACAGCAAAAAGAAATGCCAGAGAAATTTCCTTTTATTTTTTTTTTAACCATATTTCTTTTATTTTTAGATAAGTGTTAAATAAGTTATTTTAAAATAATATTTGAGTTTTCCTACATCTTGAAACTTTTAGTTTTATAAATGGGGATGACCTTTGAAGGATGAACAAATAATGTTTTGGTCATCACATTAAAAATATAATTTAAATATGATATTTGAGTTTTGAAGTGCTGGAAAAAGATGTGTGACGTACTTGAAAGCATTTTACTATTCCTGCCACACTTCCATGGTTCCAGTTAGTGTTACTACATTAAATCCATGGTGAATGTTGCAGATCTGTGGACTAGGGCTGACTTATAATAGTCGAGGATTCGACGATTCGATTCGGAGAGGTCTGATTCGACTATGAACCTCATAGTCGAATAGCCTAACGTATTTTCCGCACTATAAGGCGCACTTAAAAGCCTTTAATTTTTTCAAAAAACGACAGTGCGCCTTATAATCCGGAGCGCCTTATATATGGATCTGGCGCCTTATGTTAATGTCTGTAAAACAACCGCTGACCTAACCCTTGTTTATACTTTCGCCTGGCACCGGAGCGCGAGCCTCCGCTGACTGCGCGCGCAACTCCTCAAACAGACGAGGCATTTATACTTGACGCAACTGTTTTGTTTTAGACTGAACACCAGACCATACAACTGATCTAGACACGCAAACTGGGTGCCGGTGTGATGATGAGATGTACTAATATCCGTCTGCTCGGGCAAATTCGGGTCAAAGTCGTGCATCTTCGGATGCGGAGGCGCGCGCGCTGTTAAGCCGAATCTGCCCGAGCAGACGGATATTAGTTTTTTATTACCTTCGCGCCATAGCTTCGCGCTCAGGCGGACGCGTCGAGTATAAACAAGGTTTTACAGCTCAGCCACTTGTTTTTTCATATTTTTTTGCAAGTGGTAGATCTTGGTTTATATTTGGACTTTGGATGTGATCTTATGAAAAGGTTGGTGACCACTGCATAACGCAAACCCAGTCAAACGTTTGACTGCAGTATCTTCTATTCTATGCGCTTTATAATCCGGTGCGCCCTATATATGAAAACAGTTCTAAAATAGGCCATTCATTGAATGTGCGCCTTATAATCCGGTGCACTTTATAGTGCGGAAAATATACGGTACATGGGCGTCAGTTTGGTTTGAAATGTGCTGAGGACAGAGACGCATTCGCATTTTCAGAAGGGCTGGGTACAAAAAAAATATTTTCCGCTTTCGCGCAGGTCATGTTTTGAAAGACGATGTCCTGTAGCTTACTAATGTAAATAAATAAAAATGTATTTTATTTTAAAAATGTATCACCATGTGTTTCTTTTAGTTTTTTTAGCTCTTTTGTTTGAAATGGAAAAAATTTAGCTGCTATCTTAAAAAAAAAAAAAAAAAAAAAAAAAGGTTCGACTATCAGTCGACTACGGCAAAATCTAACGAATCAGATTCGACTATGAAAATCCTTAGTCGAAAACAGCCCTACTGTGGACTGACATTGATGGTCCAAACTGGTAAATGGTCCGTGAAGCACAAAATGAGTAGCGCAGTTTCGTTCCGCTTTCATTACATTTGCCATTTGATGTTGGGCAACGTTGTGATCGCACCGGCAGGAAAAATGGCCTAACGAATCGTTCGGTTTGTAATGCGCACCAAACGGAAATCCTCATACCAAACGGTTCAATACGAATACGTGTATCGCTACACCCCTGATTAATAGTATTCAGTGTCACACTGGCTTGTCTGCTGCTGATTAGTCCTGTGGTGTCGCTGCTCAGGGCCTGACGTGAGCGATGAAGCTGTGGTGGCAGGAACGCTGCTGCCGCCCGAGGAGCGAGACCAGCCGGAGCCGGCGTCCGCCGAGAGCCAGAGGAGAGCAGCCCACGTGAGTTCACTCATCACAGTCTCTGTGTGCTTTACATGGGGCGTTTGGTGCACATGATGCGGCTCCCGTACACTATAGAGCAGTGTTACTCATTGCGTGGCTCGCCAAGCTTTAATTTGTGGCTTGCATGGCGGTAACAAATACGATGATATGATCATGCAGTCACTACAGATATTTCATAAAAACATTAAAAACAAGTAGGGCTATAACATAACCCATTACAAACTCAGTGTCAGCTCTATTATACAAATAATTTCGATCGGATTGAAAGGGGTGGTTTATCGAGAGAACATGTAAACATTTGTTTGATTGATAACCGAAACTGAAAGGACGACGTATGAGGCGCTGAACGAGCTGTTCTCCTGATGAATAAAGTGTCTTATAATTGAGTGTCCTTTCATTCTATAATTCTCCTTTCACTCAACATCTGTGAAGTGGAGCAGGACAACGGCTCACCAGTCCTTGTTTCAGACTCTCATCCACAGACGACTGGTTTTGGGCATTCTTGCTGCGTGATAAATAAAAAACAGCACGGCACAACGCTTCATATGTTCATAGTCTCCAAATTATCACCAGAATTGGATAAATATTAAGTCAAATACTTGCTGTTTAAAACAAATAAAGAACCAATATAGGAGAATAGTTATTAAGCGACAACAGCGTGAAACTGTATATTTGTGCAGTGTGTGCATGTCAAATCTATTCCGATTTGAATCTTTTGACTTATAAATGCGCACATCAACCCGATCATGCATCACATCACGATGTTTAGCGTTCATGTAAACTACAATACATTCAGATTCATCAATCGGTCATCAGTCCGACTAAAACAAAAGTTGTTCATGTACACATCCAGTCTCTGCGGAGATGCCAGTTATGGCGGTCTTCCCAGCTCTTAACGCTGCATGTGCTCTTGGATGGTTAGATACATGATGGGCTAATGTAGAAAAATATAACTTAAGGTCATTCTGGGATGAATGTATTCTGGAAATTCTTTTTCTTTTTTTTTTTTTCTTCATTAACGGAAATCATCTCGTCTCAGTTACAAATTTGACTGGTAAATCATAAAGAATGTTTTTTTTTTTACCCTTTTGTTTATTGCATTGCGTATTGACTGCTCAGGGGTGACAGATTGATAAGCAGACATGGTGTTTATGACTTTGTTCTGTCAGTGTGGCTCATGAAAAAAAAATAGTGAGGATCACTGCTATAGATCCTTCAGGCGTCGTTCAAGCGGCTGAGCTGTGATGTGAAACTACCGTTACCTGAATGCTTGTGAACACACACGCTTCATGAGGGTCTCTACACTTGAACTGAGCTCAGTCGTCATTCTGTTATGGTTTTTCAAAAATTCCCTTTCTTGTAGTGTGTAATAGAGCTGTTTGTGAATGTAAAAGGTATGCAAAGTTTCAAAGATCGAAGTGCACGACAAATAGTTACAGTAGTAGTAAAAGAAAAAATAGCTTCTGAACTGCTTAAATGAGTCGTCAGTAATTAAGTCACTTACTCCCTGTTACTTGCCTATGAAACAATTTAACATATTTGCATAATGCCAGCCTATGGCCTTCATTGGCTGCCTGCGAACGACATCTGCCCTGCAAACTACAGCCTGTTAAACATTGAAATAAACATCAGCAAAACATGGTAAAGTAGTTACTATATTATAATTATATTTTCCCACAAATATAAATAAGTCCTCTCTGCGCTTTGAGAGGGATGTGAGATTATTAGGATTTAAAAATTTTACCGCAATAAAGGATGCGAATATTGCCGTTAAAAGTGAACGAAAGGAAGAAAGGTTTATAATCCCCTTTCGAAAATGGCTTATATGTGAGTGAAGGTTTGGGAAAGAGAAAAGATTCCATGTCCAGTGGAATAACTAATGAAATATTGTTAAATTTGTGGAAAATCAGAATACAAAGTCAACAAATGACTTAAATGAATGGGCTCATGTTTCCCATTTTGTGCACAAATCCAAATGTTTCAATGGTTGCGCTGTAACATTTAATTGCCAAACTATTATTTATTTTGTATACAAAACTTTGTGTTTCACTCGTGTCATAATATTCACGTGAAAAACGGCATTCATTCACACAATTTTTTTTTTTTTCGCCGTTGTCTAGTTCTAACTTCAGAAGGATGAGTCCAAAAAAAGTTAAGAATCTTTAAAATGGCATAATATGGGCATTAAATGAAGACTCCAGAGCATCTAGCCAACTATTAAAAGTTCTATCTTCAGTATAAACGTAACACTGAGGTGCTCAGAGGCCTTTTTCACCACGGCTGGTAGTGGTCCGTCAGTAGACCTATGAGATGTTGCGTGTGTCCAGGAGGCGGCGCTGTTGAGCCGGCAGCAGGAGCAGCTGGCTGTGCTGGAGGAGCTGGAGCAGAAGCGGCGTGAGCTGGAGCAGCGCCTGAGAGAGACTAAGAGGAGCCACACGCTGCAGGATGATGAAGCTCAGAGCCGTCCTGGGCTCCAGGAGAGCGCAGTGCCTCCAGAGGTACGTGTCTGTTCACACACCTCCTCAACGAGTGTCGGCCGGAAACGGCTGACACCATAACTCGCCACTTGCACAAAAAAAATGCCCAAAAATGCCCCAGAAATTGGAAAATTCAGTTGTAACTTTCCATAAAAATGTGTATATTAGCTGCGTGTCCATTACAGATTTGCGCAAAACTTTTATAACTATTGCGAAATGACGCCGTTTCCTTTAACCGATGATATGCGACTAAAACGTCATTTAAAAAAAAGATTCCTCTCTGGATCAGTCATTCCAGGAGACGCAGGCGTGTATCCAAGCATTAATGGCAAGGAAAGACACTTATATTTTTGAGCGGCACATATGAGGAGTTTCTCCCTTTCTTTGTTTAGAATCCTGTAATTCTTTTGTCTTTTAAGAGTTTAATGAAGAATGTCTCGTCTTCTGTCCAAACACACCGCGTCATCTTTAAAGAATGATCGACTGTTACGCATGTCAGGTGACCTGTAGATGCGAAAACTCTTTCCATTGCAGTTTTGCGAAATTCCTTTTTCTAATTGCCTGAAAAACCTCCTCATTCGAGCGTAAAAAACCTTTTTGCACTATATGGGAGTTTTTGCGAAATTGACGTGTTTCCATTGGGCGTATTTTCAATTTGTGATCCAGTCTGAATCATTCATACAGTTTTTCCTCACACTGAATCATTTGGATCGAGCAGGAACTAGGCATGTCATTAACGATTACTTTGGTAATCGAGTAATCTGTCCATTATTTTACCGATTAATTGAATAATCAGATCTGTTTTTATTACCCCCCAAAAAATCCAAGCAAACAATAGCCTTTAAAATGACAAAATGCATATATAAATAACAATGAGGCAATAATAATGGTTTCGAATAAAGTGTCAAAATCAAGTAATCGTATTACTTGATTTTGACACTTTATTTGAAACCATTCTTTCATTATAGAAAAACACTGTTAAAATGCATAATATAATATAGACAATCAACTTATGTACATTAGGCTGTGTATTATAGCAAGTACCTGCAGAGGCACCAGCAGCCTGATGTTACACTTTACAGCAGATCAAATGCTGGTTTAATATTGGCCAAATGATATTTAATGTTCACCTAATCTTTAATATTTGGCCATTTCTTTATGATAGAAATGCTACAGCCATTGTAATTTCTTTAACAAAAACATGTGCACATCAAATCATGCAGACTCAGTGCAAGGGTTTAGACTTTTATTTTGAAATGCAGATGAACAGTTTGCATATTTAGAAACCTGTTGTGTTCTCCTGTGTTGGCGTAGGTTTATAAATGATTTGCGTTACAAATCTGATGATATGAATAGCATTATCCATGCTGTAGTAGATTTTTAAAATGGTTTTAAGGAACACGCCGACTTTTTGGGACTTCAGCTTATTCACCGTATCCCCCAGAGTTAGATAAGTCCATAAATACCCTCTTCATCTCCGTGCATGTCGTAACTCTGTCTGACGCACCCACCGCTAGCCTAGCTTAGCACAAAGACTGGAGGTAAATGGCTCCAGCTAGCATACTGCTCCCAATAAGTGACAAAATATGCCAACATTTTCCTATTTACATGTTGTGATGTGTATAGTCACAGCGTGTACAAATAACAAGGTCACATGAGACACAGCCATCTTCTAACCGTATACGTGTGTGTGTGCAGGTTGATGCGGATGAGCTGCACACGCAGAGACTCCATCAGTACCAGCAGAGACTCCTGCAGCAGAACAGGTCAGACCGGCTCAACATCAGCAGTGATGCTCGTGATGCGGCAGATGTGTGACGCTGTGTCTGCGCTCTTCCCACAGGCTTCACAAGAAGAGCGTGGAGGAAGCGCGGAGACGACTGCAGGAGTATCAACACACTCTGAAGCTGCGAGCGTCACTCCAGCAGCCGTCGGTGAGCTCAGAGAGCGTCAGTGACGGCACACGCTCGCCTCTTCCAGGAGGAGAACCGGCTAGTCCACCTCCAGCTCGCCCTGGGCAGACACGGGTCAGTGCTCGACTACAGTCACGTGTTGAACACCATCACCATTGAAAATGTGACATTGATTGCATACAAAAGTTCAATAAACAGTTTCAAATTAAGTCGCTTACATTGTAGACGCAATATCGACTGTTTTTGTTTCAACAGCGAAAATAGTTCACAAATCGGTTGAGTCAAAGATTCAATGACTCATTCACCAGGGGTGTGATTCTTCCAGATAAATCCGGCTTTTCTGACCTGAAAATGATGCTCTCGTAAATCATGCAAACCCGCCTTTTTGTTTTTTGCGGGTCACGCGCAAAGCACGTTTCGGGTATTGGTAAACATAATGACCGCTCACCGCTGTCAACGTTTTTTTGTGCCTCTGATTCATGCCTTCATGTCACACCGCAAGTAGTCCATTCATTCGTCACGATGGAATTCATTCAAAGCAGAGCTCCACCAAAGAGCCTGCACTCGATGAGGAAGGTTATCTAAAGTGTGCTAAGAATTTTGGACGTGTGGGGCGAACTATTTCTTTTCTTAGCTGAAGCCGACAACGGGACAAAATAAATGTAAAGAGAGACATAGTGGAGTTTCCTATTTTCGTTTTGACAAGTATAATAAATTCCGTAGTCTACCCCTTACATGACCTGGCAAGTGACATTATTGTAAAACGCACACGCATAAAACTCCCCCGAAATACTGCCTCTAGAGCCAGCTGCACAACGAGAAAATGTCATAGCATGATCAGAATAGCCTGCGGAAGCCCTGAACCGCAACGCAAAAAGAATGAAAGAAATGTAAAAAAATTTAGTATTTTGAGATTAAAGTCAAAACATTTCGAGAATAAAGTTGAAACGGTACAAGAATACAGTCTTCTGTAGAAGTTGCGTGTGTGCTTGCCATTGTTTCACATTGCTGCACAGGCATTCATAACGGTGCGCGTCCACACTGGCACAGAGCGATGAATTGTTTCCAATTCATTGCGTGCGCGCGTGTGTGTTTGTGTGTGTGTGTGTGTGTGTGTGTGCGTGTGTAAAGAAATGCGGTTAAGTTGAACTTCCCCGGACATGGATCTACACAAAATAATAGCTTTTTACTTTTATCTTGGCTTTCAACAAAAGAAAATTCTACAGGTGGCAATCTACCAACATGGCATTATACCATTATAGGACATTATAAAATATAATATAATATAATATAATTTCATTAAATGTATATAAATTATGTCTGTGTGTGTGTGTGTGTGTGTGTGTGTGTGTGTGTGTGTGTGTGTGTGTGTGTGTGGGGGGGGGGGGTGTCATGGTAGGTGCGCTGTATATTTTCCTCCTTTTTTGTCCTTTGCCAATCACACCTATGATTCATAAACAACTGTCTCATTCTTGAATGAATCAGTCGTTTTGAACGAATCATTTGAATGAATGACTCAATGACTCGCTCATTAAGACGGTCGCCTGACGCCATTTACTGGCGATTTAGTGTTATGTTTAAAAGTAGGGATCTACCGATTAATTGGTTGTTGGTCCGATACTGTACTCATGTACTCGTACTCGTAAAACTACCCCGATACAAACGCACCCCATACCACTTTTAGGGGCTGTTCACATATCGCGTCTAAAAGCGCATGGAAAGTGAACATGGGCGCGCCCACATCGCTTCTATTATGAGCGTGCTTGCAGTGCACCTACATTTGAAATAACGCGATATATGAACGGCCCCTTATGGCAACGAGACATTAGCTAACCTCTCGTCAGTTGAGCAGGTAGTCGGAGGAGTAATGTCAGCGATATTTTAAGATAAGCGATGATGATACAAGTAGAGCAGACTGCAAACTATGCTCTGCTAAATTGTCAAGAGGAGGGGTGAGAAATAGCTCCTTTAACACAAGCAATTTGATTATACAAGTGTACATTTACTTTGTTACAGTCAGAAAGTGAAAAACATCTGATGAAAATAAAACATTGTTAGAAGAACTGTGTGGTATTAAGTACTCGTATCGGTACTTGGTATCGGTATCCCAAATGTAGTTACTTGTACTTGGTCTGAAAAAAAGTGGTATCGGTGCATGCCTATTTAAAAGTATCATTCTTTCCAACGTTTCCTATTTGTATATTCAAAAATATTCAAAACAATCTCATAACATTTAATGCAGTTGCCATTTTTCAGTGTAAATGATTTAATTTGATCAGCCCTATAGTGCGTTATTAATCTAATTGAATTTATTGATCAAATTTAGGAATTTAAGATGCAAGATAAAAGCATACATTTAATAAGATTAGGAGGAAAATGCCCTTTAAAGGTACAGATATGACAATATGCAGATTTAAATATATCAAAGCTGACTGAACACTGGTGATATTGCTTCAGAATAAATTATATTTGCAACACAATTTATTTACATTTTTCCCAGCGGATAAGCTACTTTTTTTACTCGGACAAGTGCATGACAGATTTGCTTGAAACATGAAAAGGCTTAATGTCTCACCATCCTCATCGAACGCCCGCTTCACTGCATCTGTTTCCACAGCAGGCTCTCCTCATCCCAGCCGACCCCGCCGGCTCTGACCCCTCGCTGGACGCCCCTGCTCCTCTTCCTGCTCCCGCTGTGGTCCTGGAGCTCCTGCGCAGCCGGCTGCATCCTTCCTCCGGTCCCCGTCGGCCCGGCCCAGAGCGAGGCGGAGGAGGCGAGGAGACGTAACGTGAGGCGACAGCGAGACGCCCTGCAGGCGCTGATCACAGCAGACACACAGGTGAAGCTCACAGGAGGAGCTCGCGGTCTCTCAGTGCACTGATCACGCTGTCTGAGACAGACTACAGCAGGAGAGATTTCTGTATTTACTTGTTTGTTTTTACCAAGCACAAAGAGAGTTCACAAGTAAATAAGTTTGAAATAAAGAAAACAGAGTTTGGTGATTTACACACGTTGTAAAACTTGATAGATTTTTTTTGACTTATGATCAGGGTTTGAAAGTAACGGCCTCTAACCTCACATGCGGGTAAACATCAGCTGTGGCGGGTGACGCTGTCAAATCACGAGCCAATCTGGCGTGTTACTTATGTTTACTCACTTAGCTGGGGGAGTTTGTGTGTTAAGTCAAATCTGCGCAGATTTAGCGCAAATACTCAAGTCATGAGTCATCATGATGTATTAAATACAGCGTATATCTGGCTTACTTGAACACACTCATCACTACGCAACACATAACGGTGCGTGTTCATTTGCATTGAAGCAATAGCGAATATTAAAAAGCATTTGGTGAACAGAAAAAACATTATTTTCCAACACCCTACATTTTCTGATGTTCTTTGTACTGTATTGTCCTGTCCACCTAAAACACATTTCTGGTGATGAGGATAAAGAGGAAGGGAGGAGATGCTGGATGACAGGTTTTAGTTCGAATAAGAAATTAATGTATGAAATCTTCTTTTGGCTAGTAGAAGTTCTGAATGACCCGTAACTTAATTTAGTAGCAAAATTGTCCGGTGAGTGAAAGTTCATTTCAGTTTATGGACTGTTGCTTTGCACTGTAATATAATAGATCCAGACACGAAAGTGAGCATGGTGTAATTAACCCTTACAGTGAACCCTTGCTCCCTGTGGTAGGCTTCAGAGTCCAGCTCTAGTGGCGCTCAGGCGGATCACATGACGTTGAACACGTTGCTGAAGGCCATTGAAGAGGCTAACGGCCCCTCCAGACCCCCGACAGCACCCATCCAGCGGGACGGAGACACACCGGCCCTCGCTAACGGTAAACACTGGCCTCAATGGGCACTGACTCTTTTCACCAATCAGTTTCAGAATCAGAAAGAGCTTTATTGCCATTTGATTCAGATTCACAAGCTCTTGATTGGATTCCGATCTTGATTTGATCATTCGTTTGGTTTGGTTATATATCAGGCAAATTAACAACATTGTCCAAACCTTTCATTTCAACTATTTATTTAGTCATTTAAACTTTGTTTCTTGATGGATTTATTAAAATACCTTAAATAATCAGCATAACACTAGGAGGTTAAGTAAAAATATAATGAATATGTAATAAAGTGCTTATATTAAAATGCTCCTCTCTAGAGTTATTGAGTCATTGAATGGCTTTTAAATGTGAAGTTATGAGACATTGTTCTCAAGCGCTTTTACTGACGACTTTCTGCGGTGGAAATACAATCGATTACATGAGGCATGATTTATTTCAGGAAGTACTGATTCTTTCAACTCGTTCATTCATGTTTATCTGGTGCTGTAACTAGTAGTGAAGAGGAAGAGACGATCTGTTCATGCGCTACATTAGAGACGCAACCACATTTATTGTTGGAATGATAAAACTGATACTTTTGATATGAAGCAAAGCCTCAGCTTGCAAATTCTGTCAAGATTATTGTGATTATTGGATGGGTGGCGCTGCAGAATAATGTGTTGTGAAGTTTTGTTCATGCATCACAGAAAACGGCACAGACTAAAAGATTGATTCTTGGAAGGTAAACAATATGGTTTCATTTAAGATGAAGATCGATTAAAAAAATGAGAAATCAATATTGTACATGCGCTCGCTCTCTCTCTCTCTCTCTCTCTCTCTCTCTCTCTCTCTCTCTCTCTCTCTCTCTCTCTCTCTCTCTCTCTCTCTCTCTCTCTCTCTCTCTCTCTCTCTCTCTCTCTCTCTCTCTCTCTCATCTCTCTCTCTCTCTCTTCGTCTCTCTCTCTCTCTCTCTCTCTCTCTCTCTCTCTCTCTCTCTCTCTCTCTCTGACTCTCTCACTCACACTAATGATTCTATGTGTGGTGTGTGTTGTAGACGGTGTGGTGTGAGCCGGCCCCAGTGGCCCGTGTGAGAGTGAAGCCCCCGGTGTCTCGTGCTCCCGCTCGTCTGGTGTTCCTCCAGCAGATGCAGCAGCACGAACTCAGCGCCATACAGGAAGTGGACTCGCCCCTCAACATCAGCCTGGACACAGGTACGCCAGCAGCTGACGCTCCGGCAGGTGTCACGCATCATACGCTGTCTGACCTCACGTGTGTGTGTGTGCTGTGATTGGCTCCTACAGAGCTGCACTCGTCTTCAGCTGATGTGAGCGAGTCCAGCAGTGCGTCTCTGCCCGCGCTCGCCTCTGCCGGCAGCCACAGCCCGAGCGACAGGTCACAGGTCACGGGCAGGACCAGCCGCATGTCCTGGAGAGACACGCTCCTGCAGGACTCCACGGCCTCGCCAGGTACACAGGGATCGTATGTTAGATACTGTGTGTATGTTAGAGATGTGTGTATCTGTTGTGTGGATTTGACAGCACGTGAACACCCAATTCAGTTCTCTCGCTTAAACGGACAGTCAATGCCCGTCTCGGCGAGTGTCCTCATAAACACAGTCGGTTATGCGTTGTAAACAATTGAGAAAGAAAACGGATGCGTGTCATTTTATATTAGGTCTGTGCATTGGTCTTAAAGGGACAGCAGCCTAACACCGTGTCCTAACTACACGCGACGCGGTAAGATTCCAGCGACAGGCAGTGTGTCTGTCCACACTAGACGCGACTGTGAGACGCCACAACGTCAATCAAAAATCACAGCCAATCAGAACAGCGTGTGGGCGGAGTCTTGCTGCAAGTGCACAGCACTAGAGTAATCTTGACTGCACTCGCAAGAAAATGCTAATGCTCTCGCAGCTGTTGTGTCTCTCATGGTGATCAAACAACGACAGAGAAAATTACTTTTGTAGCTTTAACAAATATAAATTGTAGTAATTAATTATATTAGTTATATTTTATTTACAGTGACTTATTTTACATGTGATTATTCAATTTCTGTACCTGAATACTGTTAGATTTACCTGAAAAACATAAAGCACTGCTTATTATAATCGTCTTTCTTCCATTGTATTTATCGATGCTTGTAATTTGTTTATATTTTCTATGCAGATTCACCCCCCCACAAAATCACCCGATTATTCTAGAATGATTAAAATAGAGCTATAAAAATAGTGAAATAGTTTTTATATCGCAGAAAAATGTGTTTGTTTTTGTTTTCAATATCATGCAGCAATAGATGGTTGTTTGTGCTTTAACACTTCCTGTTGACTTCTCCTTTTCAGGTCCGTGCCTCATGAAGCTCCAGCAGGAGGTAAGACGGTCTCTCTCACTGCAGACACACAGCTCCTGTAACACACCTGACGTCACTGATGAACGCTAACTCATTCTGAGATCCACAGTTTATGGATCAGTGATGAAAACTAGCCAAATCTGAGCGTGCCGTCACACCAGTGATTATGCTAAGAGAAGCTGATGTGTGAGTGTGAGTGTGAGTGTGAGTGTGAGTGTGAGTGTGAGTGTGAGTGTGAGTGTGAGTGTGAGTGTGAGTGTGAGTGTGAGTGTGTTTGAGCAATGATGAAAGCGTTTTGTACCTGAAGTACATGTGAATTATGCATGTTTGCTAATGAAGGTCTCTACACTTGAACTGAGCTCAGACAATTGGCTGATGATCAGTGTGTGTGTTTGTAGAATCACACGGTGTAAAACTGATCTCTGTTTGTTTGCTAGCGGTTTAGCGCTGGCTGTCCATCATCTGTTGACCCAGACTATCTCTCATCCACTACGATCTCAACGGGAAGCTACTTCACTAGTGACCATGAGCCAGGTGTGTGTGATCAGTTACATTCACAAACATGTGTGAACATTAGGGATGGGCATTTTTGTCAGTTTTTCACTTCTCGATAGGTCTGAAAAATTAGTACTCGAGGGCGGGGGCGTGTGCGTCATGCCGATAATAAAAATATTTTAATTAAAACTATACCTTTTAATATACCTTTAACCTCATGGCTTTATGCATGCAATTGTAATTGCCACCCCTGAGCTGCAATAAACAGTCTGAAAATATATATCTAAATGCCAATTTGGATGCAGCTTCTGGAAAAAAAAAACATGGCCGTTGTAGCCTAAACGTTTGTGTAATAAATTCTGTTGAATCAAACAAAATATTTCTTTCTAAAGCTACTTTTTGTAATCTCTATTTGATGCTTTTCTCATTTAACACAATAATGACTCTATCTTTTGAGTGTTACTTCTCAGCCAAATTTGCCGTGCGATTTAGTTAAATTAGTCGCCACATGTAATTAAGTTAGAAAAATGTTGATCGCTTGACAGCCTTAATTTACCCACAAGGAACCTCTGCAAGAGTGAATGAACACTGGTAAACTGAAACGCTTTTTATATGAGATTAATCAAAAGTCTTCAATAACACTAAACTTAAAGCACAAAGAGTTCACAACAGAAGTTCTGAAGTGTTGTAGAAATATTTTGGATTTATTTTGTACTTTCTCATGAGCTAAAATGTTATTTTATATTGACTGAATGCATTTCCATTTTAGTCATTGTAATACTGACTTCATTCATCAATAACAATCAATGTGGTGTTCAGTAATTGATGAATGGATTAAATCTAAACTATTTTAAATAGTTATAAAAACAACTGACAAATTATTTGTCTTTTAAAAATATATGCAATCGATTAATTGTCAATTTAATCGCTAACTTTTTTTTTAAGATTAAAGAAAGATTAAAAGATTAAGCAAGGTCATGCCTGCTGTGTTTTTACGTTAAAAGGCTAGAGTTACACCTTCGTGATTTATAAGTTTGCGTGGCATTCGCAGCCTTTTGTTTTGTGCAAATGTAAATATAATTTAAAGTTATTTCATAACCAATCATAAAAAGTGTGTATATGGTCAAAAGTTTGGAAACGTTACTATTTTTTTAAAAATATTTTTATGCTCATCAAGCCTACCTTTTTTTTTTTTAATCAAAAATACGGTAAAAAACTAATATTGTGAAATATTTTTATAATTGTAAATATTGCACATTTATTTAAAATAGAAATGTTTTTGTAACAATATACTCTACCGTTCAAAAGTTAGGGGTCAGTAAAAATATTGTCTTCCTGTATGTAATCATTGTGTTCATGGTCGGTCGTCGCTGGATATAAATTGTATATAGTTTTTGTAATCGGTCGTCGCTGGTACGTTCCCGTGCTCTTGCCCATCCCTAGTGAACACGCGTCCTGTACGCGGGCTGTTATCCGCCAGAGGAAGAGATCTGCCTCTGAAGCTCGTGTGTTCCTCAGAGGATTCTCGTCTCAGTGTGGATCCTGACGTGTGCGGCCCGTCCCCCGCTGACCCGCCGCAGGACACGAGCGGTTCTGTGCAGCGCATCATCCACAGATACAGCCAAGAGCTCCACGCGTCACTGACACACACAGGTAAACACTGGCTCCTGTAGCGTGAGGGGTGTGTGTGCACGTGCAGAACACACACGCTCACGTGTTCTCTGTGCAGGAGCGCCGATCACTAGTCCAGCGGGTCAGTCCTGGTCCAGTGCGCTTCACGAGGAGCTGCGATCACATGATGGAGACGCTCACATCTCAGCTCCAGGTGCCTTACAGACGCATCGCTTCATTTTACTCGCAGTTAAAAATGAGCAGAATTGCAGCTGCCGCAGTTACTTTACCAACTGGGGGAAAGTGGCACTACGTTTATATTTGCTCCCGCGGCATCAAAGATCACATGATCAGTCACTGGAAATGGCAGACATTCACCAATCCTCATTAACCAGCTGAGTAAGCCCATGTGAACAAGAGGCTCATTGTGCCGAGTCTTTGTGAGCTCATGCTGAAATAAAGTGCTTGACCGCTCCACTGAATATAAAGAGTGCTCTCTGCTCGCTCTGTATGTAATCGTGTTGTTTTTCATGCTGTTAAGAGGACCCACACACACACACACAGACACACACGCACCGCAAAGTTTTAGGAGAGACAGTCGGCTGAATTATAGTTTGAGTCACTTACAAAAGTGGGCCGGTTTGGATGTGCAATTTACACTTAATTCTAAGAGTGACACACAGTTGCACTGCACAAATAGTATTTTAATGTAAAATCCATTAATTGACATTAATAATTGCAATTGACTTTACGATTTAAATGACAGTCAACTCAAATAGCCAATCCGAGCGCTGCCCTGAGAAGCCTTGTTGTTATCTGCTGATTTGGCAGTCAAGCTTTACATATACAAACCTCTTCTTTTCTTTCTTTCTTTGCCAAATTCTTTCAGCTATGGTAAAAAGGTGTTGGCACATGTAATTCAAATCAAGAGTGGCAATTAGGTTTTTGTCTTCAGTTAGAGCAGACAACACATGGGCTTCATCCAAGATACTACAAGTCTTCATTTTGTCTCTTTTTTTTATTTATTTATTTTTAGTTTGAATCTTAAAATCTTTTGTATTTAGTCAACCTTGTTCTGTTTTTGTCAAGGTTTAGTTGACTAAATGCCTGTGCGTTGAAAAACATTTCATCATGCTGCATAATGGTTAAATTGATCATCCTGGTTATTTTGCTCAATTATAATAAATTAAAATGAAATGTTTAAATATTTTTACATTTCGTTAGCCTAGATTTATTGCACTTTCATCTAGAAGCACAAATCAGGAGAATGTCAACTCATACGCAGGGTTTATTTGACCATCTAGTTTCCTGATTTATTACAGGCTATTTATCATATAATGGTAAAACATGGTAAAAAAATGGTATAAATGGAAACTTCTCTCAAATTAAAACTGTGAAATTCGTAGTAATCCAATAAATCCAGTCATTTAAGACTGCTCTTATGAGGATACTCGCACAATTATGGCAAAATGCCCAGTTTGTTGTTATAATTTATACCAAAAATATAGTTTATCAAGCGAAGTCCTCCGGTACCTCAGAGAGTGAGCGACTCGTGCTGTTTTGTTCGACAGACCTAGACTGAACCCGCCGCTGAAAACCCATTGTCATGGTTCACTAACTGCTGCATACGGGCATTTACAATATCAAGGGAAATAATCATCCTAATCAAGCATGCCATATTCTGAATTGCATTAAAATAAAATTCAATGTGGATTTTTTATTTATTTTATTTTTTATACCGCAGTCTTATTTTGATACGGTTGTTTGGTTTGTTTTTGTTTGTTTTTAGGTGCTTTCCTGCCGCTTCAGCCCCATCCAGACATTGACTCCTCCTCATCTTCCTCTTCTTCATCTAGAAATGTAGTGAGAGCCGATCAGAGCCGTCAGGTGCCACGCATATGCATGTCTTTCATTTACATTCTCCTGACTCTGTTGCCATGCTAATGTCTCGGCGTGATCATTTCAGGGCTGGAGCGAGACCGTGACCCGGATCCTCGAGCGCCTGTCTGATCAGTTATCCATCAGACCCGGTGACCCCCCGTCTGAAGCATCCCCTCCGTCGTCCTCTGACCGGGACAGGGCTTCAGACTCCAGCCACTCCTCTGCCGGTCACGTCTCAACCGGCTCAGACTCGCACTCGAGCGTCGAGCTCCATCAGTCTGTCGTGAGCCAGTTGATTGGCAGAGCGTCAGATATGGGTTCATCTCAGGTGTTTGATCAGAGCAGCGCCCACACAGGTAATGATGTGAGGCTTTGGTGGCGTCTCTGCCGGTGTGTTTCATTGCTCTGACTGTCTGTCGTTGTGTTGCTTCAGCTGCAGTCGTGAGCAGCTCCGGTCCGGACCGGCCCGCTGAGGCCGGGTCACTGACGTCACCTGCCTTACAGCACTCAGACGAGGACAGGAGTGCTTCTACTGACGCCCCACACGGTAACTGAAAGAGCAAAAACACTTACAAGGGCATGTTCACACTTGTCAAAAATGACGCCAGCGGTGCTTTTTTAGTAAAATAAAAGCTGGCAGCGTTTGGTTCCTGTAGCCTGCGCCCGCCAGGTTCTGGTGAAAGGGAGTGACATTTGTTGACAGCTGCTGTTATCAGCTGGTTACGGTATTGATAACTGTTGTCGTGCGAATGTATGAATTTTGTTGGCAACACTTTACAATAAGGTTCATTAGTTAACATTAATGTATTAACTAACATGAACTAACAAAGAGCATTACATCTATTACAATATTTATTAATGTTAGTTAATAAAAATACAGCTGTTCATTGTTTGTTGATGTTAGTTCACAGTGCATTAACTAATGTTCACAAATACAACATTTGATTTTAATAACGTATTAGTAAATGTTAATTAAAATTAACTAAGATTAATAAATGCTTATTACAATAGGAGTATTGTTCATTTCTTAGTTCATGTTAATGAAGTAGTTAACTAATTAACAAAACAGTAATGCTTTACAATAAGGTTCATGATACGTAGTAGATGATGCACTTACCCGAACAACCAAGGATCCATCCAGTCTGCTTTAAATAGTACTGTGAAACACGTTTGAATTATTTCTCTTAGTTCACTGTAGCGGTTCTGGGGCCGCATTCACAAAGCATTTTATCTTACCACTAGGAGTACTCCTAAATCGCACTAAAAGATTTTAGCTAGGAGTTTTCTCTTAAAAGTTATTCACAACGCCTTTCAGACCTACTCTTAGTAAAGAAAAATGACAACTCCTAAACTAAGAGTGAGTCTTCGTTGCTATGGATGACGTCATTACTCATGCACGAGCTGGACTGAAGTGACCACCTTGATTGGCTGATGATTGTAACGCGGGAATGATTCCAAACACCTCCCCTACGATGATGAGTGACAGGTGACAGGTCTGAGAATGCGTGCGCTACACAAGTAGTGCGAAGGACGGAAGATGATGAATAACTGAATAAATAGCCTAAATGAATAAAGAGTAAGGCAAAACAAATAGCCTAGTAGCCTAATGAAACGTATGGATTGATGCAATATCTTTGCAACATTATTGAATTAATCTGTCACTATATGCCTCTGCCTACGTTTGCAAAGAGAAGAACATTTTAATTTGATTCACAATGAAACGTTACAATTAGTTTACATGCAATGAGTAGCCTAGTTTTGGTTGTTGTTGGTGGCGTTATTGCATTCCTAGTTATGCCTACAATGCAAAATTGTTCCCTCGCGATTGGAAGCTCCTGTAGCCGCCGCATACGCATTTCAAAACACAGCAACGTGAAATGCCACAAAAAGCGGTTTGTGAATAGGTCTTAGTGAGTTAGGAGTCCTCTCGACTTCTTTTAAGCTGTCCCAGGCTTAGGTGCTACTTTTAGGGCTAAAATGCTTCGTGAATTACTCTTAATCAAAAAAATTAGGAGTCCTAAAGTTACGAGTGACGCCCATTATTTTTAGGAGTTACTCCTAAATTCGCCAGTTAGGAGCTACTTTTAGCCTTAAAATTCTTTGTGAATACGGTCCCTGAACATTACTATAGCAGTACTAAAATTGGTAGTTCCTCGTGCAATTCTTCTGCTGCTTGCTGCTCTTCATCTAAACAACAGTGATGACTAGTAATTTGTCTCATAGCGTTGCATTTTCATATCCAGTATGTATGTGCATATATATGTATTAGGGCTGTAATGAAATGCGATATGAAACCGAAATCGCGACACTCAGATCCACGAACCTGTGTCGCAGTGCGAGAAGGCAGAATCACGACACACCCCTTCCAACTCCCAGAGTTCACCTTCCCATCCAGATCCAATGCTACCACATCTTTAAATTACTATTGGCCAATTCCAGCGTTATGGATGTGACATTTGCAGTCAAAACTTAAAAAGAAATATAAATTCTCAGAAAATGCATTTAATACCAATATATAGAAACATCTGTTTATATATCCATACTCCCTTAATAAAAGAGTCCAGACATTAGAAAAATATCAGTCTACACATGTTTTATATTTAATATGAGGGAATTACACATGCGTTACGGACATGACAAAAACTGAGATGTGCATTTCTCTCTGGCGTGTTCACTACTGCGAAGATCGCGAGTCAGCATCGTCAACTTCATCTTTGCAGCCGACACTGACACAGAAAACACTTGTTTATTAGTAAACAATTAAAATGTCTCCTTGCTATATTTGACATACTCATAATCATTACTTTTGCCGGTTCTTTGTGACAGCTTTTAGGTGCGTTATTTACAGCGCCACCCTTGCATGTTACATGAACGCGTCACCACCGCTCAATAGTTAATATTGTTCTTTGGTGTTCAGGTATACAGGTTTTTCAAATGTTATTTAATACAAATATCAATTTTTTTTTTCTCAATCTCTTTTTTTTTTTTTTTCTTCTCTCTCCTCCAACCAAAAGAATCGAGGTTTGTATCGAATTGTGGGGCAAAAATCATGATACGAACCGAATCATGGGTTTGGTGTATTATTACAGCCTTAAAATAATTACATATTCATTAGTTTTACTTATCCTGTTCTTCAAAATGTATTGTTTTCAGGATTTATTCAAACATACAAATTTCACCATTTTAAATGTTTATAGTTCAGCAATGATATAAGTTTTCTACTCAATTCATTGTTGGTATAAAAACTGCCTTCTGTGCAATTGAAGTGTTTTTATGAAACTCATTTTTTATTTGAGTGTTGATTTTATTCATTTAATTATTGAACCTGAGCACTCTTGTACTGCTGTCTTGCTGGAGCGGTTTGTTTTCTTTCACAGTCAGTTCTTGTTCTAGTGCTCAGTGGAGTTGCTGATGTTCATTATTTTCTGTGCCGTAGACGACGCCTCAGATCTGTTTCTTCCTCTGCCCTCTGACGTCACAAACAACGAGAGCGTGGACTGTTCGACGGCTCTCTGTGTCCCGCTGGAGGCAGAGAAGTGCGGCACGGATGCAAGCGTGGACGAGGCCTCTGATTGGCTGGACTCGACAGACCAATCCCTGCAGCTCCTGCGCGCAGACGCACTGATTCAGTCTCAAGCGGACCTGCAGATGTCTGTGGAGCAGCTCTCTCTTACCCACGAGTCCCTCTGTGAGAACGATGACATGGACGCTAGCCTCATGCCACGCTCCCCTCTCCAGACCCGTCTGCAGGAAGAAACCCTTGCACCCGCAGCCCACTTACCCTCACAGGAAGTGATGTCAGCTGTGGAGGAAAACCCGCTGAGCAAGCTTCTGGAAAGAGCACAGGTAGAGTCTACGAAACATCTCACCATACAGCTTTATGCTTGATTTCTTTGAGTTCAGAGAAAGAAAAACACACACCTGCAGTACATAAACGTTTAAAGTCCCCCTGTAGTCAATCAGTTTATCCCTTAAAACTCATCTTTAATCTGCGAAATTACATATTTAAAAGTTTTTGCCTTGGGAAAAATTTCATCATGCCTTAAAATAGCTTGAATGTAACTCGACACCCTTGCCTCATTTAGTATACGCAGTTCTATGAATATGCAAATGAGCCCCGCCTCCACTCACTCACTCAGCTCAGAGATCCACTGGTTGACGATCACACGTTGATCTGATTGGTTACAAGGTAGTTTGTGACGTCAGAAACACCAGCGATTTCAAAGCGTGTTTTTGAGACTGTCTTTGGTTCACTGCAGTTTTAAGGAGAAAATACTCAGCAATGGAGTCGACTTATGAATTCACACATGGTTTGTCTTAAAGCACATTAAAAACAACAGACATAAACATTAAAATCTGGATTTTCACCACAGGGGGACTTAAATTGGCTGTTGATTTTAAACTTTTTAAATTACTTTTAATATGCCACTTAAATTAATGGCAGATCATTTGCCTGCAACAAAGTTTAAAGCACAATTCTCAGCATTGTCTTTTTGTGTGAACGAACCCTTTAATTCTGCACCATACAAAGCCACTACAGAAGTCTTTTTTTATCAAGACTTTGACATCATAAACTGAATGTGCGAGAGCAGTGAAGTTTGACAACACATGCTTTAGAGATGGTGACCTCGATTCAAACACCCACATAAACTCATTCCTAAAATGACAATCATTCTGTGTCTGTAAACCTTTGCCAAAATCACACAGGAACATTTCAGTCTTTGCGCTGCTGCTGATCCAGATTGAGCACTTATTGTGCAGTAAAGGTATGACATAGTCTCACAAACAGTCTTTTAACCACACTGCATCGTTTTTCTGGGTTACAAATATTCATATCACTGAAGTACTGGAATAAAAATTTGTTTGGAGACAAACACCGATGTGTACGGTATCGATCAAAATAGAGCAGATCATGTAACTTGCCGCTTCAAATAAAGATTGTATCAATGACATCGTTACACCAGTAGGTGGCGACACATGACTGTTAAGTTTTGCAAACTTTTCATAAAGTTTCGAAGCATCAGAGTTTTGCATGAATAGATTTTCAATGAAGGGAAAGAAATCTCTCTGGTTTCATTTAAAAAAAAAAAATCTTCATTTATGAATATGAACAAAAGTTTTTGGAATGACTTGAGGGATTGTTCACCCCAATTCTTGGGTCAACTATTCCTTTAAGATTTGTCCCCAGAGAAATTGCTGGATCAGCCCCATAAATTAGACAACATTAGTTCTCCCACACACTATAAAAACCTGTCAGAATGGGTTTACATGAGCACAGAAGTCCTAAGAAAGACTAGTCTCGCAGGTTAGACAACAACTTTGTTTCTTTAATACTGTTCATAACTGTTTGAAATCAGTTACATAATGTAAATTGGCCTAATTTGATATCAAAGTAAGAATGACTGCATCTTGACTAACTGCTAGTGGTCATACTAGATCATATTAACATAATGGCTATGTTTATGCAACTGACTCCAGGTGTGATTAACCACTTTTTCTAATCCCTTAACCCTCTGGGGTCCTTCGTTTAACAGTCACACTCAGGACCTTTGGGTCCAAATGGACCCGGAGGGCGGGATTAATATATATAAAAAAAAATCATTTTTTTTTTTTAACTTGTTTTTTATAATATTTTTTCTTTTCTTTTTTGGTGTTTTGAGATAATTGTATGATTTTAATTAATATTTATGCAATAATTATGACCCATTTTTTCCCATTGAATATAATAGACATTTTTTATATATTTTTATTTTATTTTATTTTTATTAAAAAAAAAATGTGTGTGTTTTTTTTTGTACTCTTGATGTTTTAGAGATTCACCCCTTCACTGTTGAGTCCTTTTTTTCTGCATCCTGGCTGATTTGTAGATTGTATGCACAAAAAAATTCTGTTTTCATATTTTTGACAATTTCCCATTCATTTCCTATGGGGTCATTTTTGACCAAAGAGCAGAAGTGTGACGTGCTTGGATCATGACCCCAATATTTTTTGTGTGTTCACATACCTAATACCATAAAAGTCACCAAGTTTCGTAACATTCTGATGAAGCTGTGATTTTTAAAAATTCAAAACAGATTTTTGTAATCTGAATTTATTAGTGTGTATGTGTATAAAAGTGTGTTTTTGTGTGTGTGTGTGTGTGGATGTTTTGCACTCTTGATGTTTTATAGATTAACCCCTTCACTGTTGTGTGCTTTTTTTCTGGATCGTGGCTGATTTGTAGATTGTACGCACAAAAAAACTCTGCATTTTCACATTTTTGCCAATTTCCCATTCATTTCCTATGGTGGGTCCATTTGGCCCCGAAGGTCCTGAGTGTGACAAATTTTACAACCACTTGGACTATTCAAATCCTGTCCCCAATTTTTTTGGGTGTTCATATACCAAGTACCAACAAAGTCACCAAATTTCGGACCATTCCGATGAAGCTATGATTTTTTACATTTTTTTATTTAAACGCTTCGGGTCCATTTGGACCCGAAGGACCCCAGAGGGTTGAATGGTGGTGTAAGAAAAAACATTTAAGGTGTGCTACTTCCTGAAAAAAGTTTTTAAAAAGGTAGTTTAGATATTACATATATATTTTTGTGTCAGTCCGTACAATGGGGACCAGTGTTGTTTGTCCAGAATATCATCTTGAATAAAGATGGCATTGCATACAGGTTTGGAATGACTGTTGGCATTTTTGGGTGAACTGTCCCTTTAAGTGTGTGCAACTGCAGCACAGCAATGCTGATCATGAGTCGGCTCATGCTGGTTTACTTGAGCACATTCACTAGAGTTTGGCATCACACAGCCATCATGTAGGACATTCAGATAACGTGTCTGTAAACTCGTCTTGCTCCTGCCAGGCGGCGGGTGACGTGAAGGGCATTCTGGAGGAGTCCATCATCTCGTTCATCAGCCTGCCAGAGTCCACCCTACAGGACCTCACTGAAGACTCTGGGAGTGAGCCACAGGAGGGCACGTCTGACCGCAGTGAGGTGAGGGCTCAGATGAGTGCGCATCATGACTTTCTTCTTTTAGACGAACAGAGTTATATTATTAAATGTCCTGGCTCTTCTGAGCTTTATAATGGTAGTGCATGGTGCAAGTCCATAAACGTGCAGCCATCCATCATTAAAGTGCTCCGCATGGCTCTGGAGGGTCAGTAAAGGCCTTCTGAAGCAAAAAGATGAGTTTAAGGAAAAATATACACATTTGAAACTTTATAAAGTAAAATAACTAGCTTCCGGCCAGTGAACAGACGGATTCCACTTAAGTGTAAAACGCGAGTAATGTGACGTACTGCTGATATTTACGTTACGCCTTGACGCACTACACTACTTCTGACGTCACAAGTTGTGCTTTAGGCCCAAGTAGACTGCGTATGGCTGGAAGCTAGAATTTTACTTGATAAAGTTTTAAATATGGATATTTTTCTTACACAAAGTAAAGTTCTA
Source organism: Vimba vimba (assembly GCA_022828995.1). NCBI lineage: Eukaryota > Metazoa > Chordata > Actinopteri > Cypriniformes > Leuciscidae > Vimba > Vimba vimba. The sequence goes on from CM040826.1 coordinate 4,492,976, forward strand.
GCTTACGGCCATACGCAGTCTACTTGGGCCTAAAGCACAACTTGTGATGTCAGAAGTAGTGTAGTGCATCATGGCAGAGCGTAAATATCAGCAGTACGTCACATTAGTTGCGTTTTACACCAAGTCGAATCCGTATGTTCATTGGCCGGAAGCTAGTTATTTAGTCGATTCAGTTTTAAATATGGATATTTTTCTTACACGAACGCTTCGCTTCAGAAGGCCTTTATTAACCCTCCAGAGCAGTGTGGAGCACTTATGATGGATGCACTTTTATGAGCTTCAATCTGATGGTTGCAATCCACTGGCATTATAAAGCTCGAAGCGTCAGGGTGTTTAATATAACTCTGTTCGTCTGAAAGCAGAAAGTCATATACACCTAGGATCAGTGGTGTAGTCTACGTGATACGCAGGTATACGCCGTATACCCACTAGAAAAGGCCAAGGATTTGCGTATACCCACTTAAAAAAAGCGTGAGGATACGTATCAACTTCGTTTTGTGTCAGAACTTTCACACTTTCATTCATAAATTCATCCCATCTGTGTTTGCGAAGCGACGGATTGAATCGCGGAATCCAGTCACAAATGGAACTTGCTATATAAAGCAGAACGTCACGGAATTTGGCTATTTTTGAATGAATAAATCAAAAGTAGCTGCTGTACAATGAATAATCTCGATATGGACTAGTGTCTATGAATATTAAAGCTAAAAGAGACTGCAATTGTTCTACGCGTCTCTGGGAATGAGCGCTCAGTGTGTGCTCCACCACACACACACACACACACACACACACACACACACACACACACACACACACACACACACACACACACACACACACACACACACACACACACACACACACACACACACACACACACACACACACACACACACACATATATAATAATAATAATAATAATAATAATAATAATAATAATAGTTTATTAAAACACACAGAAACTCAAATGTCTACAACCCACCAAAATAAAAGTTCGGTCTAACTCAAATTAATTAGAAAGAAATTGCACAGTAAAAGGTATTTTAAAATAACATTTTTTTCAAAAACACCATTTCTAAAAGTAAATTTGTATTTGTGCCTATAATGTTTTTAAAAATATTTTGTTAAATTGTCAACTGATAAAACCTGTGCTTCAGGGACCATATTCATATAACATCTAAGGCTAAAGGTAGCTCTTAACTGACTGAGTTAGATGGTGATTAACACTAAACAGTAGAAAATCAGTCCAGTCTCCCCAGCTGTAAATGTCATTGGCTGTTAAAGTCTTGTGTTGCTTATAATAAATTGACATGTTGATAACACTTAATATTTCATAATGCTCTCAATTACATGTCGATGCATACTGTATGCATTAGTGAGTGTGGTGGTGCTTATGGGGTGACGCTCTGGGATGGGTGAGTATGCGGCGGAGGGGAGAGGGGTTATATTAGAGTATTCTCACTACAAAAAACTAGACTACACCACTGCCTAGGATGGCTTGAGGGTGAGGAAATCATGGGCTAATTTTCATTTTAAAGTGAACTACTCCTTGAACATTCAAACCTAACAAATCCTGTCTCTCGTAGGGCAAAGCGCCGAGCCATCCGGTGGAGGACGACAGCCAATCAGAGGAGCCAGAGCCATCGTTCCCTCATGCTGGTTGGTGAACTTTCAGGCCGTGAACTCTTCACGAAGGCGTGACTTAGGGCTGCACGATCATGACAAAAATCAAAATGGTCGATTGTTCCCTTGAAATTTATTTTTTATTTATTTTTATTTTTATTAAATACGATTATGACAATTTACTTTGAATGATGTTTTAAATGGCTTTATACCAGTGGTTCTCAACTCGTTTTGGCCATGGGACCCAGAATTCGCCATGGTCATCAAAAGCCACGAGTCCTGTGAACCACTTTTTTAGGAATAATATAGGCCTATTATAATACATTTGGTTCTCTGAAGTAGACGTGATTCGCCTCTCACACCGTAACGTGCTCTAAACACACCTTAAGCACACAGAATAATGCAAGTGGATTTTTTTTTTTTTTGGCTTTGATTGATTTACGTAATCGTGGCATCCATAATCGTAATCGCGATTAGAAATTGTATGCATTGCCCTAGCGTGCCTGTGTTTGCAGCGTGTGTGTCTGTGTTGCAGTGATGCTGCTGGAGTTCCAGAGCTCTCCTGCTCAGCGGCAGCGGCGGGACGGTCTGGCTCACAGGTCAGCGCTCCGGGTCGCTCAGATCAGAGCCAGACGCTCGGTGACGACACGCCTCGAGCAGCACGTGCCCAACAGGCTTCCCACCGCAGGACACGCTGATGAAGCGAGCACGCCTGAACACGCACTGAAGAGTGTTGCTGAGGTCAGGATCTGCACCGCCGCTCAGAGACGCGTGGAGGAGGCAGAGATGCACCGGCGCACGGAGAGGTACGGCACACTGAAGGAAACACACATGTTCCTGCTCTGCAGCCTCTGTCAGTAAGAGCAAATGGGCCGATAGACATCTCATAAACACTGTAATTTGTAGCAAGTTGTGGCGATTGATTGTCCACCAATGTGGAATTTTAATTTGACTTCTCATAAAAAAAACTAAGGTATACATAGGGATGTCACAATACCAAAAATGTAGTAGTTGGTACCGATACCAAAAGTACATGATACTCGATACCACAGTGAAAAGAAAAGACTTGTTGTACATATTTTTAAAAAGAAATTATGGTAAGCATAAGTAAATACAATAGAATAAAGATACAAATTAAACAATGCTGTATTTTTTTTTCAGGTAGGTCTAACATAAGCATTCAAGAAAAATACCACAGAAATGGAATAATCAAATATAAAAACTCTGCATAGTCATAACTAAGTTTAATATAGATGGGCTTTTCTTTTGTTGTTTGATTGTCATTAATAATACAGACAGCCAATAGTAGACAGTAGCAGGTTTTAAAGGCTGCTGTCACTAAAGCCTAGAGAACAGAGACAACATGCTGTTCACATTCACATAACCATCGCAAGTGTTCGCCAAGACTGGCATTTTGACATAACTGTGTGTGTTTGAACGTTTGTGTAATCAGCCGAGAAAATTTGACTCTCGCGAGAGGCGGTTGGGTGTGTGTTTGGTTGAGCATGCGACTACTTCATAGTTTAAATTCGCTTGAATTCATACATTGGCATGATATAAACGATGTGCGCTAAAGTATTGCACCGTGCAGCTCGCTTGCAGAGCACAATCAGTGTGGATACTATGAAGCCATTTGTGCATTTTGAGAGAGAGAGAAGACGCGGTATCGCTGAATCACTAACACTGTGTGAAATTACATCTCAGAAAGTTTTAATTATTGATTTTCTGTGAGAATCTGTTTGTTCAACCTACATGCTATAGTGCATAAATGTTCAGTACCATCGGTACACTTACGGTACTGTAGAAAAACAAGTACCATCAGGATTTTAAAATGTTGATACCGACGTATTAGTTCTCATGACATCCTTAGTTATACACAATTAAGACATAAACAATAATCATATTCATTCAAACAAAAAGTACTTATTTTCACAAAAGATTCTTAGACTTACTTAATCCATTCAGTATTCTAACTGTCACTGATATAAGAGTGTTTATAAACATTTTTAATACTTTATATACTGTATATTTTAATACTTATACCTTCCAGATGTGGACTTGGATATAACCCTTGTTGCTCTTCTATGAATTGCCAGCGAATAGTTTATCAAGCTTTGTTTGCTGGCATCCTTCCTTTTGTGTACACTCACAATAACAAAGCCTTGTGTTTTTGTAAAATAAAGAAAATAAACAGTGCGCTTTCAGCTGTCGCTGTCTCCGCGAGAAACTTTCTGAAAGACGTCTGAATGATGCCAATACTTATCACACAAACATGAAACATACGTCTAAAGAAAGCTTGAAATGTCTACTTTTAAATAAAACAATTCATATTTAAAACAAATATTCTCCTGCAATGTAATCCGTATGAAACTAAAGAGATGTACAGTTTCTCCTGGCTCAGCTAATTATCGTTAATGTGATCACACCCACACGCAGAGCACGCTATTCATGAGATAAAGTGTAGTGGATAGTGACCAAGAGATCGCATTTTCCTCAGAAGAGCAGCGGGAGCATTTTGAATAGCGACTTGATCGCGCCGTGGATGCGGTTTCGGATGAGTACGTTTTTATTTATATTCGTTGGACTATTTCCAGACTTCTATTTGGATATATTTTTAAAATGCAATTTATTGCTGTGATGTAAATTATTACTCCAGTCTTCAGTTTCACATGATCCTTCAGAAATCATTTTAATATGCTCATTTAATGCTCAAGAAACTTTTTTTTTTTTTTTTATATCTGAAATGAAAATCTATTATAACATTATTCACTACCGTTCAAAAGTTTGGGCTCAGAAAGAGGTTAGTGTTTTGTTGCTGTTGTTTTTTTAAAGAAATCAATACTTTCATTCAACGAGGATGCCTTATTATTGATCAAAAGTAACAGTAAAGATATTTATAATGTTAAAAAATCTTCATATTTCAGATAAATGTTCTTTTGACCTTTCAGTTCATCAAAGTTTCACTTTACACAACTGTTTTCAACATTGATAATCATAAATGTTTCTTGAGCAGCAAATCATCATATTAGAATGATTTGTGAAGGATAATGTGACACTGAAGACTGGAGTAATGATGCTGAAAATATTTATCACAGGAATAAATTGCATTTTAAAATATTTAAATAGAAAATATGTATTTTAAATTGTAAAAAGAAACCGTTTTTGCTTTATTTTGGATCAAATAAATGCAGCCTTGGTGAGCAGAAGAGACTTAAAGTACAGATCTGAAACTTTTGAATGGTAGTGTAGGTCTAAAGTTGAGTAAAGTCTTTGTGTAAAGAAAATGTATAGTAAGATTTACTTATTTTAACTAAAACTTGATTATGTGAATAAGCCAAAACAATCCATTCAATCATTAAGTCTCCTCACATTCATTCTCTGTAGTTCCCTCTGTCACATTCCTCATTGATATTCCTAGGGGGTGAATTTTTTTCCCCAGGATGGTAGGGAAGTCCCCAATATTCATTAGGGAAGTCATCCCTGATTGGTCTTAACCCCAGTGACGGGTAGGTTTAGGGGCGGGGTTAGGGAGGTCATAAGACCCCCAGTGACGGGTAGGTTTAGGGGTGAGGTTAGGGGTAGGTCATCAGACCAATCAGGGATGACTTCCCTAATGAATATTGATGAGTCTTCCCCTACCATCCTGGGAAAAAAAATATCGCTCCCAGGGGAGGGTCTTTGTCTCCTCAGGTGTGAATCACAGCATTATTCATGATGTCTCGCGCCTCCGCGTATCAGCCATTCTGACAATTAGTGTCTTACAAAAGCTAAATGTCTATATTGTTTTGTATGAAGGAGTGATTAGGATGGTTTTCACATCATTTTGAAGAAAAAAAACTCTAGGCATCAAGGTCCAGTTTTGAAAAGCCTTGTGAACAAATGTTTACTGTTATATGGCTTTATTTCTGAGACTTAAAATTTTAGTTTTGTTTTTAAAACCATGCATAAACGTTATTTTCTCAAAACTACAAACTTTTATGTACATGTTGCTCACATATTACTGTAGCTCTGTTTGTGCTGAATACAATGTAATCAGACTTTAGCCATTATGTTTTTAAGCGACTGAAAAAAGCACACGTCAGGGCATGTCAACTTCTTCAGGGCCCCAAAATACCCTTAGGGCCCAGAGGGTTAAACATTAACATGCTCTCAACTTGGCTTTTATATACCATTTCCAAAAACTGATTGACTATCATTGAATTCTGTATAAGAAACAACATTTGAGTTGCTTTCCTTAAAATCTCAACCTTGTATCCATGCATGTTCCCAGAGATGTCAAACTTGCCACAGTCACAACAGACCATTAAACTTTAATTTCCCTAACATGTGATATTCACTAGAATCAACGCTTTAATTTTCATTGCATTGAGTGCTCTGATTGTTATAGCTTTATATGGTTTGATCGGTGGTCTCTATAAGAGCTGATCAGATGATGCGAAACTCACAAGACAGTTTTTCTATGCACAGCTAAAATTGCTTCGCTAAATTGACCGGTCTGGCAGCTCTAAAAAGGACAATACATTTGCAATGTCTTTTTTCAGAGAGCGCAGACATCGCAACGACAGCAAGAAACTAGAGCTGTGATAATTTTAGTGCATTTCTCTCAAAAGCTTAACATCCAAATCAGATAGTTATTAAAACTGCATTAAAGGTGCGGAAGTGAACTTCGGGTTTCACAGTCAAACACACACAGAAATGTGTCAAAATACCTGGCTTGGCGAGTATTCACTTAAACGCCATCGGTTATGTCTTAAGTGAACATAAAGAGTTAGAAAGAGAGATAAGTTGCATGTGTGTCAGTATATTGGATCTGTGCATTCACTCTTAAAGTGACAGTAGCCTAATAATGTCCCTGCTTCTGGATCTTATACTGCTTAATGTTTTATACTTAAAATACATTAAGAAAAGTATTATTTATTTCGGTGATTGGACAAATTAAACTTCCAGTAATCTGTGATCGGCCCCAAAAATCCTGATCCTTATTGCAGAACTCGCTTTACACCAATCGTCAAAGGCCAAAGGTCATGTTTGCTCACTCAATTGACACACTGAACAGTTGCACCCAGACCATGTCATCTGCATATTTAAAAAGACCAGCTGTCTTACTCTTAATGTGTAGCTCTTTTTATATATTGAAAATAACAGTGGGAACTAAACACAACCCTGTGGAGCTCGTATTTAAAACCAGTTCTCTTGAAGATAAACACTTTCTGCAGTCCATCTCAAAGAGAGTCTCTGATCCAATGTATAAAGCCAGAGTTTGTTCACGTGTGATGATAAATGAACCTGCGTAGTATTAAACGCTGACGTAAAATCTTTAGATTTGGAGCCCTGAATATGCTTTGCTATGAAATCGGTCAACATGAGTGTGGTTTGTGTCTGAACTTCCTGTTGGGTTTCAGGTTGTACAGTCAGTTAGAGGAAGTTAAACGGCAGAAGGAGTCCCGGAGCCGCCAGGAATCGTACGCCAAGAACCGGGAGAAAGCCAGAGACTTCCAGAGGGTGAGACGCATGACCAGCACACACACTCATCACACACGATGATGATGATGAGGATGATCTCGGTCACGTGACTGGATGAGTCTCACGAATGCTGAAAACACGGTTCACATTGAAATCAAAAGGAAAAACATGGGTTGCATTGACCCTTGCACAAATGGTAATCTTGATGGGAATTTTGCAGACTTCAGGACTCTTTCCTCAGATTCACACATGAACTGGCAGCCAAACCGAGCAAGTGCTGCTGCTCAAGTCTGAGATGCTTCACACACTTCACATTTGCCTCCCTTTTTATTTGTGAATTATGACCTGATGATTTGCTCGAATATTCGACACGATAGTTCTGTGTTGTGCAGATATGGACACGATGAGACTTGTGAAGCACCTCTCTCTCTTTCACAGAAGACTCTGGAGAAACTGAGGGCCAAACTCAAGCCGTGACGTCTGCGGAGGTCCGTTCCTGCTGTTCGTGTTCGTCTCAGTCAGATTTTAAAATCTCAAGCACTTTTATTTGTATGTTGTGTATTTTAAGTAAAATGTTCTTTGATCTAATAGTTGTCCGTGTCATTGTGAATATCACTGAAAGCGTTTGGTGGTGCAATTGGAAGAACGATAACCTGCCGTGATGGGACGTCGGTAGATGCATGGCTGATGTCACGAGCGCACACACTGTCCCAATCCCAAATAAGAGTCTCTTATTTACACATCATTGTGAAATTAATGAGGAGCTCTTTAACAAATCATGAGCAAAGGAAAATATCCCATCATGCTAATGCAAAGGGAATATAGGCCTGTACTGCAGTGCAATAGAAATATTCCAGTTTCTGCATGATTTCGAGGCGGCCTTGATCATGTGACCTGACAGATCAGTAGGGGCCATATTAAAACAGTAAAAACGGGGGCCAGCTGCATAAACAGCCATCTAGAGTTTCACCACTAGCAGGGTTGTTATGTGACGAGTAAGATCATTGATGAAAAATGAAGCGCAACTGGAAGAAAACAAAACTAGAGGTATTTCGCATTTCATGGAAGGAGAGCTCGATTGCTTACAGAGAGGCCTTAAAAGCTGCTAGATCTGCTTATTTTTCAACCCTATTAGAAGAAAATAAACATAATCCTAGGTATTTATTTGAAACAGTGGCTAAACTAACGAAAAAGAAAGCTTCAAGCCCAGAAGTTTCCAAGCAGCACAGCAGTAATGACTTTATGAACTTCTTCACTTATAAGATTGATAATATCAGGGATAAAATTATAACTATGCAACCGTCTACTACAGTATCGCATCAGGCAGTGCATTGTAGCCTCCCTGAGGAAAAATTTTATTCATTCGTTGCTATAGGAGAGGAAGAATTTACTAAACTCGTTAAATCATCTAAATCTACAACATGTATGTTAGACCCTATACCGACTAAGCTACTGAAAGAGATGCTTCCAGAGGTCATAGATCCTCTTCTTAATATCATTAATTCGTCTTTGTCTCTAGGATACGTACCAAAAAACTTTAAGCTGGCTATGATTAAACCGCTTGTTAAAAAAACGCAACTTGATCCTACAGAATTAGTCAATTACAGGCCGATCTCGAATCTACCTTTTCTGTCAAAGATATTAGAAAAGGCGGTATCCTCACAACTGTGATCCTTTCTTGAAAGAAATGATATCTGCGAGGATTTCCAGTCCGGGTTTAGACCGTACCATAGTACCGAGACTGCTCTCGTTAGAGTAACAAATGATTTGCTCTTATCATCCGATCGTGGTTGTATCTCTCTATTAGTGTTACTCGATCTTAGTGCTGCGTTTGACACCATTGACCACAACATTCTTTTAAATAGACTAGAAAACTATGTTGGGATTAGTGGAATTGCACTAGCATGGTTTAAATCATACTTATCTGACCGTTATCAGTTTGTAGCAGTAAATGAAGAGATGTCTCATCGATCACAAGTTCAGTATGGCGTACCACAAGGCTCAGTACTAGGACCGCTGCTGTTCACTCTGTACATGCTAGCATTAGGAGATATCATTAGGAAACATGGAATTAGCTTCCACTGTTATGCCGACGATACTCAGCTCTATATTTCTTCAAAACCTAACGAAACTTATCAATTCACAAAATTAACGGAAAGCATAGCGGATATAAAAAATTGGATGACTCGTAATTTCCTACTTCTAAATTCTGAAAAAAACAGAGTTTCTAATTATTGGACAAAAAACTTCCTCATGTAATAACCTAGAATACTGTCTAACACTTGATGGCTGCTCTGTTAAGTCTTCGTCGTCGGTTAGGAACCTGGGTGTGCTCTTTGATACCAATCTTTCATTTGAAAGTCACGTGTCTAGTATCTGTAAAACCGCATTTTTCCATCTTAAAAATATATCTAAATTACGCCATATGCTCTCATTGACAAATGCGGAACAATTAGTTCATGCGTTCATGACCTCAAGGCTAGATTATTGTAATGCTCTACTGGGTGGTTGCCCTGCACGCTTAATAAACAAACTACAGCTAGTTCAAAACGCAGCAGCTCGAGTTCTTACTAGAACCAGGAAGTATGACCATATTAGCCCGGTTCTGTCAACACTGCACTGGCTCCCTATTAAACATCGCATCAATTTTAAAATATTGCTGATCACTTACAAGCACTAAATGGTTTAGCTCCGCAGTACTTGAGCGAGCTCTTAACGCATTATAGTCCGTCACGTCTATTGCGATCTCAAAATTCTGGCCAGTTGATAATACCTAGAATATCAAAATCGACTGCTGGCGGTAGATCCTTCTCCTATTTAGCACCAAAACTTTGGAACAGCCTTCCTACCATTGTCCGGGAAGCAGACACACTCTGTCAGTTTAAATCTAGATTAAAGACACATCTCTTTGACATAGCGTTCACATAATACATTATAGACTTCTATAATTCAATATTAGGCTGCATAGATTAGGTCAGCTGGAACCGGAACACTTCCCATAAATCCTGATGTACTTGTTACATCATGAGAAGAATGGCATCTACGCTAATTTTAGTGTCTTTGTTTATCCCAAGGTTTTCCCGCAGCCTGCCGGATCCGGGCCGTATCCAGATCTGATGAAGGACCTTCGCCTGGACCCGATGTCAATGCAGTGCTGAAGTGCCAACTAGTCTCTCCCTATGGAGGATCCCTTTCCCACTCTACAGATAAAGCGTTGTCGGGAAACTCAATTCGCGTATCTACCCCGAATTAATAAAATAAAATGAAATTCTGAATCAAAACTGTAAGGAAACACCAGTAATTTGTTTAGGCTTGGTTTTTAGGGAATTCCAAACCTGCACACATCAACGCACATAACTATAGAACCCGTTCTTAATGCGCATCTGAACGGCATCAGTGTTTCTCACAGGTTCGCGTTTAAAGTCTGTGTAGAGAGAATGGTGTCGTCTTGGCGGCCCTAATTTAAAAACAAATGATCGTTGCGACGGAAGCGAATCAATCAAAACTAACTTTAGCTGGAAAATAACTTTATTAAAGAACCGCTATAAAGCCAAAACAATCTTACGTTAAATGATACATTTATCTCTGTAAAGCTGCTTTGAGACAATCTACATTGTTAAAAGCGCTATATAAATCAGGTCCGTAGCCAGCCAATTGAAAGGAGGGGTTCTTTTTTTAAAAAAAGTGGACCTTTTTTCAGTTTTTCTCCTCCTTTTGTATTTAATTATGAGGTTCAAATATTTTCGGTGCATCAAAAAGCGTGCTCGTTCAGATACCATTGTCAAATTGCTTTGGTGGCTTATCCCAAAACTAGGGGGGTCCGGGGGCATACTCCCCCGGGGAGATTTTTTTCCCATTTACGTCAGCTAAATGCACTATTTTTCAGGCTGTTTTAGATAATAGAATACCTAAAAATCTATACACTATCTGGGAAAACAATGATAGTTACTCATTAAAAAAAAAAAAAAAAAAAAAAAAAATCACCCAGTAGAGCCTAACCTATTTTGTATTTAATTGTTCTCCAGCGGCAACTAAAAAGAGGCAACCATTATCTGACTATTTTTAAGTTAGCCAACCTACATAGGTAAAATTGGAATTTGGTGTAAACATCATTACATCGTCCGCGGTTCGTCTGACGCTGCTTCTGAATCTCTCTCCGGTCGGTGAGGTTTACTGTTAGTGTTCCGTATAAAAAACTTTGATATTAACTTCAGCCGGTTAGCCAGTAAGCTCGCTACGACGCCGGTGAAACATACAACAGCCCGCCAGCCCCTGATGACAACGACGTTCGTTAGTTTTTATTGGCAGTTGGCAAACAAGCTGAGTTATGCGCGATGCATTACCGTCCGCCACCACGCACGGTAATAGAGCTTGTGTTTCTTCTTTTTGCCGCTTTCGCATTGCGAGAACTCTCTCTGAACTGCACGCGCGGCACACACACGTCCAGCTACAATAATCAAATTTGAAATAGCAACCTAGAATATTTGTCACAAGCATTGATTAAAACAATGATGACAATAATCACATAAAAAAAAAAAAAAAAAAACGACCTAAATTCTGGACCTTTGGCAGTGAGAGGGGGGGTTCGTTCGAACCACCCGAACCCCCCCTGCCTACGGGCTTGTAAATGAAGATGACTTGACTTGACTTGATGGCTTCTCATAAGGCCAATGTTAAAAATATAGATATTTTTATCTATAGCATGTGCAATGAGAAACTATGTATACAACATGCCATATTTGTAATACAAGTCTTTGAATTTGATCAATTCTAGTAAGAGTGGTCGTGTGTAGTTTAAAAAGCTTTTTGATTTATGTTGGTGCGGGATGATTTTCCTTTTTTCATCAGTCTTTTTGGTTTTTGTACTTGCTTGTTTTGGTTATGAGGGGGTTAAAACACACACACACAAACTACGACCCTGGTGGACTCATTTAAAGTAATGTAATCGTCTGGTTTTAGCCAGGTTTCTGTTGAACAGCACATCTAGAGGTTATAATCTGTAATCATATCATTTACAAAGAGTGATTTTGTTGAAAGGGATCTAAAATTCACCTGTATTATATCTGCTTTTATTTGTTGAACTTTGATTAAATTACCCTTGAATGGACAGAGACGGAACAAAGAGAATCAATAGGAAATGAGGAGGGTAAGGAGGAAGAGTTGTAACAGATCTCTCTTGCACAGATCAGGTCGGGTGAGGTCTGTATTCATTAAAGGTATTTCAATTGTATATTGTGACAGTGCAAACAAATGACAGGATGATCCTCATTCCAGCTGGCCTGTCGTATGGGTATCGTGCAGGCCGTCCCACGCATGGGGTGGGGCTCAGACAGTGCAAGTTTGGACATACATCTCCTGTCATATATACTGTATATGCATGTGAGTGTGTGTGCTTGCGTGTGAGAGTGTGTGATGTCTGAGTGTGTGTTGTGCCTTTTACCAAATTAGAAATTACGTAAGAAAAAACATACAGACAAGGTCGAGTAGTAGTTTTTATTTATTTTTAAGTGCAAGTGCAAATTTAATATAAAAAATTAGTATTTTAAATTAGATAATTACTCTCTAATTTATTTATATGTATTTTACATTCATTTAGCTTTACTCAGTTAACAGATCAAACGTTTTAAAAAGACATTTAGGAATGATATTGATATAAATGTTGTTTTTATGACATCATTACTACAGTAGTATAATATTATTTTGTCGGTGTTTTACTGAATGAGTAGATTCGCTTGACGGGTTTCATCATCGCTATGAAAACAACTGGCCAATCAGAGTAGTGTGTGAATGACATGAGAGTGATCTGATTGGCCGACTCCGTCCGTGATCTCAGTAGTAATGTATGGCAGATGACTGAGCGCACGCGCTGCCGCACAGAGACGGGTTGCCGGAGATTTGAACGAGCTCGAGCTCGAGCTCGTGACAGTCAGTAGAGGAATCTCACCCGCGCGCATTAAGGTAAGCGGGAGCTACAATAGTGCGAAAGCAGCGAAGTCGCAATGTACGTGTCTTGTTTTTCTTTTCTTTTGTTGTTGTTGTTGTTTTTGTTGTTGTTGTGTGTGTGGAAAGTGTACGAATATTATCTTAATTATGAATAAGTTCTTTAAAATATTGTTTTGAGTAGTTTATACATGTATTCTCGTGTTTCCCGGTGGCGGCTCGCGCATCAAACCAGCTGATGCAATAACTCTGTGTTTGTCCAGATGAATGAATGCGTGCATTAATGCTTCATTGCCCCTGTTGTGTGTTCACGAGCGCGAGTGCTGCTGCTGCATACTAAACGCGCACTTGGCACCCAGGCTCATGTTGTGTGGAGATTCAGCTCTCTGATATTTACTAGCTCTTGTAGTGGCGTCACCACTAATGTGTGTGTTTCCTGTCGCTCAGGCTTCACCATGACAACCGCGGCTCACGCGCAGGAGCTCTTCCGGTGCGCGCAGGCCGTGTGCTTCGACGTGGACAGCACCGTGATCCGCGAGGAGGGCATCGACGAGCTCGCGAAGTTCTGCGGCGTCGGGGACGCGGTCACGGAGATGTCAGCACACGCACACACACACACACGCACGCATTGTCCAAATACCCACACTTGTGGTCTTTGCACTTGACCACTTATCTCTCTATTTGGCCCAAGTGTTCAAGTAGGAGTAAAGACTGCAAGTGTGTGTAGAACTTTTTGATTACTCGATGGGACACACTTATAGTCTTGCAAAACAAATGCAAGTGTTTACAGAGCTTTTATTTATTATATTTTCAATACTTTGCATTTTAAAATAAACTCCTACATTTCTGTTCAGTAGTCGCTATGTAACAGAAGACACACATTTAAAATTGTGGTGCTAATTAAGAAAAAAAAACACACACATTTGCAAATGTTGTACAGAATAGTCCTGCACACACCACACTCCTCTTTGCACCAATGTGATGCGCTTAGCCTAGAGATAGTGAGGCTTTAGTGTGCATTAAGGGCACTGCACTTTGGCATCTTTAACACATGGGACAGTCTTGCTCACTGAGAGCGCGTGCACGTGACAGGGAGTAAGACCGCAAGTGTGTGTATTTGGACAAGGCAACAGTACACACACACACACACACACGCACAGCATTGAGTTTGAGCGCGCACCCCTGTGGTTGTGTGTGTCCGCAGGACCCGGAGTGCCATGGGCGGCTCTGTCTCCTTCCACACAGCTCTGAGTGAGCGTCTGTCCATCATCAAGTGCTCGAGGGAACAGGTCAACAAACTGCTCACGGACCACCCGCCGCAGCTCACGCCAGGTATTAAGTAAGTTGGTAATCATCCCTCGCTTCTGGAAAGTTTTTCAGTTGTTAACTTTATTGACTTGATTGTTTTACAAGGACTTGTCAAAGTAACAAAACAATACGCATACAAAAAAGGTGACAATATTATTGATACTATTTTTGTCGCTGTTGTTTAAATTAAAAGATAGTATATGGCACCAGTAACTAAGGTTTCCAACAAAACTAATAAGATATACTCTAACTATACACTTTATATACACTATAAAAACTATACAATACACACTATACAATATACACTGCACTATATACACACTATACACACTATTAATAAAGTTATACACTTTATTTGCTATATACACTACAAACGCGCTATACACAATATTTATACAAACTACACTATACACAGTATATACACTACACACACACTTTTATACATTTACACTAAACAGACTTTACAACCTATACACTAGATGCACTATTCACAGTGTATACACTACACACCCTATATACACTATTCTATATACTGTGAATAGTGCATCTAGTGTACACTATATAGACTACACTCTATATACTACATGATATACACTACTTCATTTGACTGTGAATAGCATATAATGTGTATGCTGCGGGTTAGAGGCTGTGTGTGCAGATGTGCTGATGCGGTGTGTGTGTCCTCAGGGAGCTGGTGGAGAGTCTTCATCAGCGCAGTGTAAAGGTCTTCCTCATCTCCGGCGGCTTCCGCTGCATCGTTGAACACGTGGCGTCGCAGCTCCACATCCCCCTGCACCACGTCTACGCAAACCGCCTCAAGTTTTACTTCAACGGTAAGAGTCGTCGTGGCGCTGGCGCCACCTTCACACGCAGCCAAATAATCCGTTAGTGATCGGATTGACGGCTCAATCGGACTGAAAAGCCTTCATGTAAACGCCTTACTCGATCCGACTGAGCTCGATCCCAATGAAGTCGGATTGAAAGGAGTGGTTTATTAAGTTGGCTTGAGAGAGCCAACTTACTGATATTGTACTTACTAAAATTTCTATATGTATCTCCTCCTAGAGCTTTAACTCTACATACTCCAAACTCGGCTCAGACACTCAAACTGATCTGACTGGGTGTGCTATATCTTTTCTAACTGATCGGACTTACGGTTTTCCTAAAAATGACGATCAAAACTCGGAAAAACTCTCATTGACTTAACATTGGGGAGTTCTAAAAAATTCAAATCCAAACCGAAGTTTTCACACAGACAGACACAAAGGGCCTGACACCCCTGCGTCTCTCCCTCTCTCTCTCCCTCAGAGGATTTATATTATCTTTATATTATTTATATTATTCTCCGAGCAGCCAATAAGTAATGGCCTAAAATCTTCATAGCAACCACCCAGGACACCCTAGCAACCACCCAGAACACCCTAGCAACCACCCAAAATACCCTAGCAACACCATAGCAACCACCCAGAACACCCTAGCAACCACATAACAACCACCCAGAACACTCTAGTAACCACCCAAAATACCCTAGCAACCACCTAGCAACACCCTAGCAACCACCCAAAACAGCCTAGTAACCACCCAGAACACCCTAGTAACCACCCAAAATACCCTAGCAAACACCTAGCATAAAACTTTCTGCTCCAAACTTTCTCAAGCCAACTTAAAGTTTGTCTCGACGAACTTTCTCATCTAGTTCCTTTTCTAATCCGATCCAGAGAACATGTAAACACTTGATCGGATTCATCAATCGGAATGAATTCGGTCCGATTGAAACTGAAGTTGTGCATGTAGACGCAGCCCGTGAGTGATGAGGGGTGTGTTGTGCTCCGTCAGGCGAGTACGCAGGGTTCGACGAGTCTCAGCCCACGGCGCAGTCGGGGGGGAAGGGCACGGTGATCCGCATGCTGAAGGAGCAGTACGGCTTCGAGAACGTGGTGATGATCGGAGACGGAGCCACTGATCTTGAGGCCTGTCCTCCTGCGGTGAGTACGTCACCACACACATCCCAGTGAACCTTGACCTGCATGATCTGTGGGCCTGACCAATAGACAAGCTACACTATTTACAGTCGGTCACCTGTATTAGTGAGGGTGACTTCCTCCGTGCATTACTAGTCACACTGGCCGTGATCTGTTAGGACGGTTCTGCGGATCCTGAAGTCTTAAATTAGATATTTCAAATTTAAGGCCATATAAAGTAGGGCTGGGTATTGACACAAATTTCACAATTCGATTTCGATTTCGATTCAATATTGATTATTTTGGATATCAGGTACAATACATGACAAATCTCTTCCCTAATGCTGTAAACTGTGGGAGTCAGTTGTAGCCTATAGGCTTCATTAGCCTACTATAATATTGAAGGTAAAAATTAACTGATTTGTTTACGAACACTTATATTACACTTTTATTTATTTTTATAATAATAAAGTTATGAAATATAAACATTTAAATGGTGGCTGTCATAAAAACTTGCCAGATTTATTCAAACATGCATTAAAAATGGAAGAACATTAAAAATGATAATGAATATGGTGCATATATTTAGCAAAATGCTCCTCTCTAGAGTTAATTTTTCCAGCTGACTGACGAGTTTATGGTCACTGGATCTGGTTTTTCTGAGGTAAATGTGACGTTACATGACATTGTTTACAAGCTGATTTACTGACGTCTTTCCACTGCTGAAACACTGATTGAGCGATAAGTTACTCTATCTTTTAACACACTTCCAGATGCTCATTCCTAAAAAAAATGCCGTAATTTGAAATCTGAGACTTTTTCATATCAATAGTAACAAAGCACAAATATTATTGTGATTTATTGGATGGGATGCGCGCTATAATGTATGAAGGACTAAAAATGACAGAATGAAAAATAAATAAATAAATAAATAAAAGTAGAAATAAATAAATAAATGCAGAAATAATAGTGAAAATAAATACATTTTGGTAATATAAATGGCTATTTCTGTATTTTTACATGTATGTATTTATTTATTTATTTATGCATTTCTATATGTATTTATTTATGTATTTATACATTTATTTATATATTTATGTATTTATTTATATATTTATATATGTATTTATTTCTACATTTATTTATTTCCACATTTCTACATTTATTTATTTCTGTATTTCTACATTTATTTTTCCCTGCGCATGTATGCTAATTGACCTATGGCTAAGCCACGCCCCCAAAAGCGATGAGCCAATCACAGTACGCATAGCTAACCTAATACACTCGGACATTCTCTGCTTCCTCGTCCATTGCAATGCATTGCAGTTATCAGTTTTCATTCGTTTTTGTTTTTTCTTGTAATTTTGCCTTTTAAACAATGTGTGTGTGTGTGTGTGTGTGTGTGTGTGTGTGTGTGTGTGTGTGTGTGTGTGTGTGTGTGTGTGTGTGTGTGTGTGTGTGTGTGATTTTGGTTGGGTGACAGTTGTAGGTTACAGTTTGACAAGAGTTTACAGTTTGACAAAAGCACAATGTTGTGTTTTACACAAATATAAGTAGGCTAAACACTTTGCAGTTTTAATGATGTCCTGTATGAACAAAATGGGAGTATGTTTCCACTGTTCGATCGAGCCCGCTCTCTGACACACACACAGACACACGCACACACACACATTCCAGCATTGCAATCTTGACATCGCAGCCTGTTCATTATTCTGCGCTCACACCAAACGCGAATAGAGCGTCAAATTTGCGCGTATCGCGTCTAGTTCGACGCTTGAACATTTTGAATCCAAAGCAAATAGGACGCGTATAAAGCGAGAGTTTAAGCGAAATAGCACCAAACTATAACGTTTACACTGTGAACTGTAAATCTTTGTCTGGAGCTGAAGCTTATCAACCTTCTCAACAATAAAATTATTAATATAACCCTCCAATGCATATTTAAGGCCCTTTTGGTGACATCGAGATGATATATAATCTTTCTGTCTCCAAATAATCATCAATTGCCTCCTGTGAAATGTCTCCTACTGTGACAGCTGCCATAGCAGCGCCTGTTACCGAATGACTGTTTGTCCGAGTGAGTGGAGGGGGCGTGGCTTAGCCATAGGTCAATTAGCATACATGCGCAGGGAAAAATAAATGTAGAAATGTGGAAATACAGAAATAAATAAATGTGGAAATACAGAAATAAATAAATGTAGAAATGTGGAAATGCATAAATAAATAAATGTAGGAATAAATAAATGTATAAATAAATACATATATAAATATATAAATAAATAAATGTATAAATACATAAATATATAAATAAATGTATAAATACATAAATAAATACATATAGAAATGCATAAATAAATACATGTAAAAATACAGAAATAGCCATTTATATTACCAAAATGTATTTATTTTCACTATTATTTCTGCATTTATTTATTTATTTCTACTTTTATTTATTTATTTATTTATTTATTTTTTGTTCTGTCATTTTTAGTCCTTCATAATAATGTTCCATTCATTCATCAACTGAACACAGGATGACTAATCGATTCTTGGGATTTAAGAATCGATATCGGTTCGTTAAAAATGAGAATCGATTAAAATCGAGAAATCGATATTTTTTTTACCCAGCCCTAATATAAAGTCTTAAGTCTTAT
Source organism: Vimba vimba (assembly GCA_022828995.1). NCBI lineage: Eukaryota > Metazoa > Chordata > Actinopteri > Cypriniformes > Leuciscidae > Vimba > Vimba vimba. Next base: position 4,511,925 of record CM040826.1, read on the forward strand.
TTTTTCATTACGTCTGTCTCCTGCACGCGAAAGGAGAGGAGGAGGAGAAAATGGCTAATGTCAGTTCAGTTGTAAGTAGAGCTGGGGATCGATTCCGAGGCCGAATCTAATAGAAACTAATAGTGAATTAGTTTAATGATTCAGTGAACAATCACTTGCTGCTTTCCTGAATGAATCAGCCGTTTGAATGAATGACTCCCTCATCTCACTTAAAGGATTAGTTCACCTCAAAATGAGAATTTCCTGATAATTTACTTTTTAACTTAAATTAAGTTTTTTGAGGAAAACATTTCAGGATTTTTCTCCACACAATGGAGTTCAATGGCAACCAGAATGTTGAAGATCAAGTCGATGCAGTTTCAAAGGGCTCTGCACGATCCCAGCTGAGGAATGGGGTCTTATCCAGCGAAACGATCCGTCATTTTCTAAAAAAAAAACAAATTTATATACTTTTTAACCACAATTGTTCGTCTTGTGCTGGTCTGCAACGCGCCACGTATTACATCATCACGTTGGAAAGGTCACGAAAAAAAAGAAGAAAAAAATTATAATAAAGTAAAACAAAGATGTCGGACGATTTTGAAGTTGGAAGAGAAAATGAGATGGATTTTTTCGCCCTTTCCGACCTTTCTGAACCGGAGTACACAGACAAATAACTTTAGATAGATGACGTGACACGTGACCTTTCCAACGTGATTACGCAATGTGTGGCGTGTCGCAGACCAGCACAAGATGAACAATTGTGGTTAAAAAGTATATACATTTTAAAAAATTTTTTGAAAATGACCGATTGTTTCGCTAGGTAAGATCTAAGGATCGTGCAGAGCCCTTTGAAGCACTTCAGAGCCCTTTGAAACGGCATTGATTTGAACTTCAACATTCTGGTTGCCATTGAAGTCCATTGTTTTGAGAAAAATCCTGAAATGTTTTCCTCCAAAAAAATAATTTATTTTCCACTGAAGAAAGACATGGACATCTTGGATGGCATTGGGGTGAGTAAATTATGAGGAAATGTTCATTTTGAGGTGAACTAATCCTTTAAGACAGTGACTTGCCGCCACCTACTGGCTGTTTTAGTTTCATATTTAAAGTACCCTTTAATTAAAATGTTAAAATTAGAAATCAGTTCATACTTAAAATATTGAATTAAAAAACAAAAACAGTCTCATAGTATTAATAATGCAATTGTAAATGTGCAATTGTGTATATATTGAAATAAAGTCGCAATTGCATGTTATAAAGTCAGAATTGTGAGATATAAACTATTCTGTGGTAAAAAAAAAAAAAAGTCCGTCTTTTTTTCCCTTAGAACTGGACTTTATATCTCACAATTTTGAGTTTATATCTCACAATTCTGAGAAAAGATGTCAGAATTGCGAGATATAAACTCGCAATTGCGAGAAAATAAGTCCGAATTCTGACTTTATAAGACGCAATTGCGACTTTATTTCACGCAATTCTGACTTTATATCTCGCAATTATGAGAAATAAAGTCAGAATTTATTGCGATTGAGATTACATCTCGCAATTGTGAGATAAAAAGTCGCAATTATCTTTTAAAATGTTTTATTCAGTGGTGGAAACAAGCTTCCATACTAAACTGTTATTATTCTAATAGAATTTAATTTGAATGTTAGAATTTGACATAAAATGTGATGCATGCATCTAAAAAGTTTAGAAAAAAGGCCCTCATACAGGTAAAAATGCCCTTGGAAGTCAATTTAAGGTGGCAAATATCGCCCCTTAATAAGAAGTTAATTTCTGTCCGTGCTGTGAACAGAACAGCGCATAGATTATGAATAATATGAGTGTCTTTGATTAGTCAGCTGGCCTAAACCAGCCATGGTACCAGAACAAAAACACTATGGCCCGGTTTCACAGACAGGGCTTAGACTAAGCCAGGATTAGACCATAGATCAATTAGGACATTTAAGTAATTTTTATAAACATGCTTAGAAAAAAACTTTACCGATGTGCATCTTAAAACTAAAAAGGCACTGATCTATTTTTAAGATCAGTCAGTGCAAGTTTATTTCAGTGGAAACAGCTCAGACTTACATTTTAGTCTAGGACTAGTCTTAAGCTCTGTCTGTGAAACCAGGGGTATATATATATATATATATATATATATATATATATATATATTTGTTTGTCAATATTGCACACCCCTGATATACAGTATTACATTTTATTTCTTCAGGTCCTAAAAAGCCTTAAATTTGACTTTAAAAAGCGTGTGTCTTGGAGTCGTAGGTGAAGTCTCACTGCGGTCATGTCGTTTCAGAGCGCTTTCATCGGGTTCGGGGGGAACGTGGTGCGGCAGCAGGTGAAGGAGAAGTCCTCGTGGTACGTCACGAGTTTCGGAGAGCTGCTTAAAGAGCTGGAGAAGATCTAGAGTTGATGAGCACACAGACCAGACCATCTTTGTGCCTTTCTTAGTTCTTAACTAATGTTTAATGTCGATGTGTTTTAGAGATTTTTTTTACTGAAATGGTTGTTTACCTAGAGCATAGTGCAAGAGGTCAGTTTGCACGATGTTTTCTGTGATGTACTGTACGGTTAGCTGTGATGAAACTATGTTAACACTAACAACTGTCCATGTCTGTATCCATACTTGAAAGAGAACACTTATAAAAATGGTCACCAGCTAATAAAACAAAAGTAACAGCCGCTGGGCGTCCTTCATCTGTGTGAACATGACACAACATGGAGTAGAATGATCATTTATGATTTATTGAATACAGTATTTAGTTGATTTGAAATATTTTGTGCTGTTAAATCCCAGAAGAGTCAGCGTACAGTAGATTGCGCATGCCGTGGTCGCACAGAAAACAAAATCAATCTAGAAAGCGCTCTGTCGGTGAGCTGCTGATCAGAGCAGAACTGGAGACATTTCACAACACAGAAAGGCATATAAAAAGCACGTCTATGTAGAAACCGAACACAAATAAAATACAGCAACTAAATAAAATGGGTTCTAAAATTTTTTTCAATTTTGCACACAACCTGTCCCCAATGAGGCTTTCCCAGTCCCAGTTCAATCCTGTTTGGACTGTTTAAGCGGAGCATTTGATATGTTGATTCTTGACCAGGGGTTTTATCTGAATATGTAGGATAGATTCTGCTGTACTCGTCATAATGCACTATTAAAACCTGAAATCAGGGTCATGTGGGGGTTTATATTAACAGCAAATAAATATGCAATAAATACATTGATAGATTGCAGCACTCAAATGAGTTTAAAGTGTTCTCTGATTATATTCATCCAAGTCTGTGTTGAACTAATGCATTCATACATGCTTTTTGTTTTGAGATATTGCAGATCGAAGGTTTATCGGGCACCACGCTGGAAAGGGTTAACGCTCTAACCTGCTAATGTTTATGGTGATTAAATGCACTTTACAGCACGTCTTTCATATAGTATAGCAACAAACTTTATTTAACAGATCTATGGTTGTGTTTTTCCAAGCCATGTGACAACCAGATTTTAGATATGGCTTATGAAGTATTCTCAAAACTCAGTACAGTAACAGCCTTCATTTCCACTGATTTAATTTGGTTTGCTGGTGCAACTTATGGACAGTTTTTCAGATCAGAACGAGTGCGTTGTGTGTGAAGTTGGTTGGCATCATGACGACAGAGAATGTGTCCGACGTCTTGGTCTGGCCTTCAGCTCACGGGGACGTAACGGCGAGGATCTGATGGATTCATTACTGCAGCGGAGACCCTTTCAGTGGGATCATTATCCTGGACTCCATGTGCTGAATGAGGGGCACTGAAAACAGAGGAGGAGGAGGGTTTTACCACACAACAGAAGATGCGACTGGTGACGTGTTGTACACAATATAGTGCAACATTACAATGGACCAGTCGGCTGTAAGCTTGACGCTAGACTGCAGCAACAATAAAATTAAAACAACATTAGTTTAAAAAAAAAAATATTGACACTAAATTTTACTTTCATGGTGTCTTAGAATAGCAAAGGTTGCCTCCAGAACACAAAAGGTGATATACAAACGTAAAAGCTGCTCTTTTCTATTCAATAAAGATAAATGTCAAGTCCAAAGTGAAGTGCCCCTATTATGCTGTTTCAGATATGTCCTTTCATGCAGTGTGTAATAGAGCTGTTTGTGACTGTAAAAAGATTTATTTTCTCCTAAAAGAAAGAATCGATTCTGAACTGCCGAAACGAGTGGTCAGAAATTTCAGTCCCACTTCCTGTTACAAACTAGCATAATGCTGCGCTCAAACACTGTAGTTGTAAAGAAGACATTGTTTTCTGTATTGTGAATCAATTTTGAGCCATCTGACCAATCAGAACAGAGTAGACCAATCACAACAGACTGGGTCATCTGACCAATCAGAGCAGAGTAGACCAATCACAACAGACTGGGCCTTCTGACCAATCAGAGTAGAGTAGACCAATCACAACAGACTGGACCATCTGACCAATCAGAGCAGAGTAGACCAATCACAACAGACTGGGCCATCTGACCAATCAGAGCAGAGTAGACCAATCACAACAGACTGGGCCTTCTGACCAATCAGAGTAGAGTAGACCAATCACAACAGACTGGACCATCTGACCAATCAGAGCAGAGTAGACCAATCACAACAGACTGGGCCATCTGACCAATCAGAGCAGAGTAGACCAATCACAACAGACTGGACCATCTGACCAATCAGAGCAGAGTAGACCAATCACAACAGACTGGGCCATCTGACCAATCAGAGCAGAGTAGACCAATCACAACAGACTGGGGCCATCTGACCAATCAGAGCAGAGTAGACCAATCACAACAGACTGGGCCATCTGACCAATCAGAGCAGAGTAGACCAATCACAACAGACTGGGCCATCTGACCAATCAGAGCAGAGTAGACCAATCACAACAGACTGGGCCATCTGACCAATCAGAGCAGAGTAGACCAATCACAACAGACTGAGCCATGTCAAGTCAAGTCATCTTCATTTATATAGCGCTTTTAACAATGTAGATTGTCTCAAAGCAGCTTTACAGAGATAAATGTATAATTTAACGTAAGATTGTTTTGGCTTTATAGCGGTTCTTTAATAAAGTTATTTTCCAGCTAAAGTTAGTTTTGATTGACCAATCAGAGCAGAGTAGACCAATCACAACAGAGTGGGCCATCTGACCAATCAAAGTAGAGTAGACCAATCACAACAGAGTGGGCCATCTGACCAATCAGAGTAGAGTAGACCAATCACAACAGACTGAGCCATCTGACCAATCAGAGCAGAGTAGACCAATCACAACAGACTGAGACATCTGACCAATCAGAGCAGAGTAGACCAATCACAACAGACTGAGCCATCTGACCAATCAGAGTAGAGTAGACCAATCACAACAGACTGAGCCATCTGACCAATCAGAGCAGAGTAGACCAATCACAACAGACTGAGCCATCTGACCAATCAGAGCAGAGTAGACCAATCACAACAGACTGGGGCCATCTGACCAATCAGAGCAGAGTAGACCAATCACAACAGACTGGACCATCTGACCAATCAGAGCAGAGTAGACCAATCACAACAGACTGGACCATCTGACCAATCAGAGCAGAGTAGACCAATCACAACAGACTGAGCCATCTGACCAATCAGAGCAGAGTAGACCGATCACAACAGACTGGACCATCTGACCAATCAGAGCAGAGTAGACCAATCACAACAGACTGAGCCATCTGACCAATCAGAGCAGAGTAGACCAATCACAACAGACTGAGCCATCTGACCAATCAGAGCAGAGTAGACCAATCACAACAGACTGGACCATCTGACCAATCAGAGCAGAGTAGACCAATCACAACAGACTGGGCCATCTGACCAATCAGAGCAGAGTAGACCAATCACAACAGACTGAGCCATCTGACCAATCAGAGCAGAGTAGACCAATCACAACAGACTGGGCCATCTGACCAATCAGAGTAGAGTAGACCAATCACAACAGACTGAGCCATCTGACCAATCAGAGCAGAGTAGACCAATCACAACAGACGGGGCCATCTGACCAATCAGAGCAGAGGAGACTCTCGGAAAGGAGGGGTTTAGAGAGACTGAATCTTTGAACGAACCGTTTTTAGACTCTTCGAGAAAAGAGGTGATGTATATTACAAGAAAATGAAAGTGTTTTTTGACCTTGGATGCATGTAAAACAAAAATAACTAGGAGCCTTTAAAACAGCATAATAGGGGCACTTTAAAGCGCGAGTACGCTACACAGCAGACCAGAGAAGACGTCATTTAAATGACTAACAAATAAAATGCATGTCAAAAATGTAACGCAGTGTAGCGGCGGCGTTTACCGGTGTAATAGACGACTTCATCCCAGCCCTCGTGCTGCCAGGCGGCATTCCTCGTGTCCTCTCGCGACTGCAGGTCCTTGTACGCTGGAACACACACACACACACACACACACACACACACACACACACACACCACAGAGATGACCATCGGATGACTTCCCAACACTCACACTGGCTATGGAGTGAGTCAAGATCACAACAGTCCATCAGCACTCGTGCTTCTGGGAGCCGTATGTGCACTCATACCCCACAGATGATGGACCATGTAGAGGCTTCCGATCTGAGAGAAGAAGCCGCCGATGGCCTCGCGGTTGTGCTGCCGGTAGCCGATAGCTCGCGCCCTGAGGAACAGGGACATCATCAGACCACCTCTGAAGATTCACAACTACACATCTCTTCATATAGGCCTGTGCACACCAAGAGCGGAACGAATCACTGACGAAAGGCCTTTCAAACCGAGAATGAAATGACCAAAAATTGGCAGACGCTTCAATAAAAAGTGACGAGTCGCAGATTTGATCTTTCATGTGAATGCACTGACTGGGAACCGAACCCATGTTCTTGATATAACACGTCAAAGAGTTTGTAACACTCGCGGGTCAAAATGACCCGACTCCCTAATATTATAATTACATTTTTTTTTTCTCTAGAAAGATTTTTTTTTTTTTTTTTTTTTTAATGCAATTGTTTGGAGATTTTTTTGTTATTTTTTATTTTATTTACCTTATGACTACATTTGATCAATAAATAACAAATAAATAGTAATTTAACCATTCTTTCAACTTAAATTCAAAATAACTCAATTTCATGCATAACCCTTTTAATTCAGCTCAAAATATCTTACATTGGGAGTCTTTGCCGACCTCTTGTGGAAAAAATATATAAATAAAATGATATTTCATGACTCTAGATGGCCTTATCGCTCTATATGGAGCAGATGAGCTGTCCCGCTGGGTCCTAAAGTCCTTTCTCTTCAGTGTGCATTCAGATACACTTGTAGACACGTTATAAAACATATATTTTTGGTAAAGTTTTAGCATTTTTAGTTAGAATTTTGAGCATTTCTATGTGTACTGAAGCATCCCATTCATTCCTAAAGGGGTCAAATTGATCCGCAAGGGAAGGAATTGTTACTTTTTTAAATTTCAACCACAAAACTCCTCGAATCCATTCAATTTTGTTTGTGGTTCAAGTGCGACAAAAGACCTAGGGCCTTGGACCCCTCTGATGAACACTACATTTTTAATAAATATCCCCCGAGGGAAGGATATTAATTGTCCGCAGCTGCTTGGTGGCTGGAATATTGATTGCATGTGATGATTTTCTTTTTTCTCTTGATGTGAACAGGTCTTGAGAATCACAGCTGAATAATCAAGCCGATTATTCGACTATTCCTGGATTATTAGTATTATCGTAATATGTTGTTATTGTTACAGTACAACTTATTATGATAAAGTGATAATAAAGAATAAAGACAAAAGCTTGCCAGAAAACGCGACTCTTTCAGCTGATTTACCAAGTGACAAAACTACATTTCCCATAATCCTATGCAGCAGCATGACAAAGCATCATATAATGCACATTACATTGTAATTATGACTTCTGAAATCATAAGCGCTCCCAGGGATTCTTGAAGACAGTCCTGCGTTTGACTTTAGCACATCACATGTTCAGTAGCATTCAATAATCCATCAAGCACTTTGAAAAAAAGGTGTACATCAAAAGTTGTTCCAAATGTGAATTTGATATCACAAAAAAAGGATTTAAAGTACTTTATCCATTCAAAACGGCTTTCACAGGATGAATTGTGAGTGTTTAATGATACCTAATTAATAGGCAGTAAAAGACAGATAGCAGGCGATACAGGTCTGTCATGTAGAGGAACAGATTGCTTGTATTCTTACCAGTAGTTGCCCCATTCAATCATGGTCCCGGGCTGCAGGGGAACAACAAAAAGAGACAACTGTAAATCTGAGCGCCAAGCTCGTCTCATTCCAGCACAGTAATCACACACTCGGACCAGGACACGCTGAGATCTTAAAGGATAATTATGGTATTTAGCACTTTGAGTCTCTTTTCTGGTTTGTTTTGGATGAACTAGAGTGGTGGACACAGAAATGTTGACGATGGGTCCTGTCTCGACTCTTTGACTCGTTTAGAGCCGCCTTTGACCGCTTCAGAGTGGCTGGCTACGGGCGTGCACAAACATGTCCTTAAAACAACCCTTAACGTTCGTTTTCAAAACTGTGCAACTCACCGAGTGGTTAGTGGTGTTCGTGGATGATTAAAACAAGTAGCGTAGCGAAATACAGTTTCTGTCGTGTTTCATTTGGCATTTTGTAAAATCGCATTGATTTCTGTTGGAGGACTCATTGCTCGTTGATATTACTGCGCTTCAGACTCAAATATCGAGCGGAAGTTTACACGCGGTTGTGAGGTATCTGAAAAAATAGTTCCACTATAGCAAATAACGCGGATTGAAATCATACATTGCGCCGATATATTTGTTTTTAATCATCAACGAACACCACTAACCGCTCGGTGAGTTGCACAGTGAGTTTTGAAAACGAACGTTAAGGGTTGTTTTAAGGACATGTTGGTGCACGCCCGTAGCCAGCCGCTCTGAAGCGGTCAAAGGCGGCTCTAAACGAGTCAAAGAGTCGAGACGGGACCCATCGTCAACATTTCTGTGTCCGCCACTCTAGTTCATCCAAAACAAACCAGAAAAGAGACTCAAAGTGCTAAATACCGGAATTATCTTTAAACTAGGACTGGTGATGGTGTATAACATCCAGCGTCGTCTCACAATGACTTGTAATATAAAATAAAGCAAGATTACGAACCCGACAAGCTGAAGAGTGCGTCTTAAGACAGATTGGCAAGTTCGGTTTTGTTTCAATGATTCAATTCCAAACTGATTCAACAATAGCCCCTTTCACACAGCAATCTCGGTGATTACCGTAAAATGACCAGAATGCCTTTACCGGTAAATAAATACACAAACATGCAACAACTGGTCAATTCTGTGATGGATCATCGGAAATTATCTTCATTCATCCGCATGAGGAGAAGTGCTTTAGTTTCACTGTCTGTTCAATTTGACAAAACATTTTGACGTCTGAGTGAAAGGCGTAACGGATGATCAAACAGAACGCGTTTTTTTGGAAAAGAAGGCCGAGTCGCGAGTGTGACACGGTGAAAAAGCTGGGAAAAAGCTATGTTTAAATAGAACAACTATTAAAAGCTCGCTGTAAACAGCACAGAGTAATCACATCATCTCCATAAGTCGTTATGATTGGCCCAAAGCAGACTTCTTACGTCAGCGCGTTCTGACTGTGTACGTGCAAACACCGGTAATCTTCCTTCTGCGTTCACACAGAGCACATTACCAGTACCAAATCGCCGGAACCAATTTGCCGGTATTTTCGCAAAGGTCCTGTTCACACATGATCTCTTACCGGGAAAGACTGTATGTGTGAAAGGGGCTTCTATGCATATATGGATCTATTGCTGTTTACAGAGATAACGATATTTAGATGTTGAGCTATATTGCTCAACTGTGACCCAGACGATAACTAGAGCAAACACACGTCACACACGTCACACACTCCTCCCTGCGCTCTGGGACGCACAGACTCACTCTCAGCTGGTAGGAGCGCAGCTCGTAGATGTTGGGTCCGTCTCTGGGCACGGGCTCGTTCCAGAAGCTGAACTCCAGCAGCAGCTGATTCCTGCGGGACAGGAGCATCTGACCCCTCTCCTTCCGGTACTCCAGGAACTCCTGCGCTCAGCACATGACATACAGCAGATGAGTGACACTGCCTGACGGAGGGCTAATGCAGCGCAACCGTCACGTTCCCCGAGGAAAAGCTCCATGCTTTTTCTTTGAGTTTTAACTATAACTTTTAAAGCTTTAAAGACAGCCTTACTGTATTGTTAATTGACTGTATTTGTTTCAGGTGAATCCATCAGCCCAGATTGCACCTTGTTTAACAGTGGCATTCTAGGTGAAAAACTACATTACCCATGATGCTGTGCAGAGAATTCCACCAATCAGAGAGTCGAAACAAACAAAACCCGTCTAAAGATCTCATCAGCTCCGCCCACTCCCATGAAGCACAGTCAACGACAATCGAGTCGGTCTCCATCTACTCTCAAAATACAGTACCAGTCAAAAGTTTGGAAACAGTACTATTTTTAATGCTTTTGAAAGAAGTCTCTTATGCTCATCAAGCCTGCAGTTAAAAAACAAAAAACTAAAAAAAACAGTAATATTATGAAATATTATTACAATTTAAAATAATGGTTCTCTTTTTTAATATGCTTTAAAATGTAATTTATTTTTGTGATGCAAAGCTGAATTTTCATCAGCAAGTACTCCAGTCTTTGGTGTCTTATGATCCTTCAGAAATCATTCTAATATGATGATTTGATACTCAGTTATTATCAATGATGGAAACAGTTGTGCTGTTTAATATATTTTTTTGGAATACTTTTTTCAGGATTCATTGATGAGTAAAACGTTAACAGCATTTATTCATAAAAACAGCATTTATTCAAAATAAAAACATTTCTAACAATATAAATCGTTACCATCACCTTTTATCAATTTAACGCATTCTTGTTGAATTAAAGTACTAATTTCTTAAAAAAAAAATAGTTATTGTTCCCAAACTTTTGAACGGTAGTGTATATTGTTACAAAAGATTTCTATTCTAAATAAATACAGTTCTTTTTAACTTTTTATTCATCAAATAATCCTGAAAAAAGTATCTCAGGTTATAAAAAAAATATTAAGCAGCACAACTGTTTCCAACATTGATCATAAATCATCATATTAGAATGATTTCTGAAGGATCATAAGACACCAAAGACTGGAGTACTTGCTGATGAAAATTCAGCTTTGCATCACAAAAATAAATTGCATTTTAAAGTATATAAAAAAAGAGAACCATTATTTTAAATTGTAATAATATTTCATAATATTACTGTTTTTTTTGTTGTTTTTTTGTTTTTAACTGCAGGCTTGATGAGCATAAGAGACTTCTTTCAAAAGCATTAAAAATAGTAGTGTTTCCAAACTTTTGACTGGTACTGTACTTCAATATTTGATTATACTGTATATATTTTGCAATAAACTTAAAATATTTTGCTTAATACATTGTTTATATACAGTATAAACTCTTTCACTAAAGCCGTTATGATTAGTAGCTGGTTGGTTTGGTTCATGGCTTATAACGCTTTAACAAAGACTTTTTTGAAATCCCCATAGGAGAAATACTTCTGGAACTGATACAGTGGGCAGGAACTGATGCGCTCTCTGGAATGCTTGATTCTGATTGGCTAGTTGTGTCATTCGTGATGTGTTATTCCCCAATAACAACCGTCGTCAATAGTAACGCTGAAAGACATCACCCATCCGGGTATCTGAAGCAGTGTTGCCAGATTAGGCGGGTTTGAATTTGATCGTGCGTGTAAAAATGGGTTTGGGCAGGTGGTAAAAATTTGGGCTGGTCTGGGGTAAAATCTACATTTTATGGGCTAATTGGTTAATAAACAAAACTCAAGTGTGCATGAACTCGATAAAATCAGTCATCCTGACGTTACTAACACACAGAGTCAGCTGGCGCTGGCGTTTATGCTGCCTTCATGTAACGGTAGTCTCAAGAGGACAACGCGTGACGTTATATTCGGAGTGGCCCTGGGAATCATGTGTTTCATGGCACCACTATCAACGCCTAACTGAAGTAGGAGCTCTCACACAATTCCTGTCTTACACTCTGCAGTTACGGGCTCAACAATTACGGTAAGTTCAACATGGCGTGAACGCACCTATACAGTAAGTTGTATCTACAGTAAAGAGTGGGAGACCCAACTCTCAAAACATGGATTACACCGGTGACTCGAAGGCTCTTTATAAATATAACAAACTCTGAGAGCACACGATCAGGACATCTGCAATTTTACACCGTCTACACTGTGCTCGACTCGACTCTTGAATCAACGATTAATCAGTTTTGACTGTGCTAAGAGCGCTATGTTCTGCAGTATGTTCTTCACGAAAGACGCACTAGTTCTGTGTGAAGTTAAAGCACAAAGGTAAGCGCATTATTATTGTCAACAATTCTTAACACGAAT